>JAWPHD010017974.1:0-42059 GCA_037043455.1 Cyrtodaria siliqua
TTATAACTTACACGCAAGTATTAAATAAAAACGAATAATATAATTTAACAAGAGCTGTCGAGAGAACAGCGCAGCTCGACTATTCGATTTTTCTGGAGAATAATAAATTTATAGCTAGTATATACCATCAGAAAACAAGGCTACAACAATGTGGGGTGTTGTGGGTTGGGGAGCACAACATTACTATGTGGAAGAATTGACCAAAACTACACAGAAATGTTAAAAAATAAAAAAAATAAAAAAAATATCGAAATTTGAGTGGGGTGGGGGGGTGGGAGAGAGGCGGGGGGTGGATGGTCTGGGGGGAGTGCGGGTGGTGAGGGCAACATATATGTGTAAGAAAGCTATGTAATAATTCACCAAAATCAACACAAAAATATGAAAGAAAAAAAAAAAAGCGGGGGTGGGGAGGGGCGGGAGTGAGTTGGGGGCTGTGGGAGGAGGGTGTGAACATATATGTGTAAGAATTGACTAAAACAACAAAGAAATATGGTAAAAAAAAAAAATAAAAAAAAGTTAAGAAATGACTAAAACAACACAGAAAATATGTAAAAAAAACAACAACAAAATTAGATTTTCAAGTGGGGGTTTGGATGGGGGGAGCGGGGGTGAGAGGCGGGAGTGGGTTGGAGTGGGGGGGGTGGGGGGGTGTGGGGGGTGGGAAGGGGGCAACATATGTGTGTAAGAATTGACTAAAACAATAAAGAAATATGTAAAAAAAAAAATAGTTTCAAGTGGGGGTGGGGCGGGGTGGGGCGGGGTGGGGGGAGAGGCGGGGAGTGAGTTAGTGGGAGCTGGGGGGAGGGTGAACATATATGTGTAAGAATTGACTAAAACAACAAAGAAATATGTAAAAAATAAATAAAAAATCTAGTGTGCTGGGTGGGGGGTGGGGGGGTGGGGGTGGGGGGAGAGGCGGGTGTAGGTAGGGGGGGGGGGGGGGGGGGGGGGGGGGAGGAGGGCGGGGAGGGGGGGCCAACATATATGTGTAAGAATTGACAAAATCAAACAGAAATATATAAAAAAAAAAAGTTTCAAGTGGTGGTGGGGTGTGGTTCAGAGCGGGGGGGAGAGGCGGAAGTGGGGTTGGGAGGCGGGGGGAGGGGGCAACATATATGTGTAAGAATTGACTAAAACAACAAAGAAATATGTAAAAAAACAACAACAAAATTAGATGTTCAAGTGGGGGTTGGGTGGGGGGGAGCGGGGGTGAGAGGCAGGAGTGGGGTTGGAGTGGTGTGATGGGGGGGGTTGGGGAGGGGGCAACATATGTGTGTAAGAATTGACTAAAACAATAAAGAAATATGTAAACAAAAAAAAAAAAAAAAAGTTCCAAGTGTGGGGCGGGGGGGGGGGGGGGGGGGGGGGGGGGGGGGGGGATGGGGTGAGAGGGGTCGGGGAGGGGGTTTGCAACATATATGTGTAAGAATTGACAAAAGCAGAAATATGTAAAAAAAAAATATAATAGTTTCAAAGGTGGGGGTGGGGTGGGGTGGGGGGAAGTGTGGAGCGGGGGTGAGGGTGAGAGGCAGGACTGGGTTGGGGGGGGGGGATGGGGCAACATATATGTGTAAAAATTGACACTAAAACAACAAAGAAATATGTAAAAAAAAAAAAAGGTTTCAAGTCTGGGGTGTGGTGGGGGTGATGGGGTGAGAGGCGGGAGTGCATTGGGGTGGGTGGGTGGGGGGGGGGTGATTGGGGTGAGAGGCGGGGGGGGGGGGGGGGGGTGGTGCAATTTCAGAGATTGGTCATATTTAGCCTTTTCCTATATAAGCTTTGGGTCGCCACAAATGTGACCCTTGGGGCGGGGCCAAATGTGACCCCAGGGTCACCATTTGAACAGACTTAGTAGAGGACTATAATCTTATAGTAAATGCAAAATATTAAACCTTTGGCTCTTGCAGTTTCAGAGAAAAAAAAATTTCCCTATATATTTATATATCTTATATAAGTCTATGTAAAAACTGTGACCCTTGGAGCTGGGGGCCAAAATACTGACCCGAGGGTGTCACCATTTGAACAAACTTGGTAAAGGACCATAAGCTTATACTAAATGCAAAAATATCAAACCTCTGGCTCTTGCTGTTCCCGGAGAAGAAGATTTAAAAAAAGAAATCCTATATAAATCTATGTAAAACTGCGACCCCGTGGAAGAAGATTTTTTTTTCAATTTTTCCCTATACAAGCCTATGTAAAACTGTGACCCCCCGGGGTGGGGGCCAAATGTAACCCCTGGGTCACCATTTGAACAAACTTGGTAGAGGGCCACAAGCTTTATAGCAAATGCAAAATATTAAACCTCTGGCTGTTGTAGTTTCCGAAAAGAAGATTTTTTTAAAAAAAAAATCCTATATAAGTCTATGTAAAACTGTGACCCCGGGGCGGGGACAAATTTGACCCCAGGGGTCACCACATTTGAACAAACTTAGTAGAGGACCATAATCTGATGTCTACATGTAATACATGAGAGCTCTGTGCCTTGTGGGTTTCAGACAAGAAGATTTTTTAAAGTTTTTTCCTATATGTCTATATGAAAAAACATGCAAAACCTCAATATACAAATTTTGGACCCCGGGGCACGGGACTTTATTTGAACAAACTTGATAGTCTAGGCTTTGGTGATCATTTTAAAAAGAAAAAACTGTTGAATAATTCTGTCAAGGGCGGTTTCTGGAGAAGAAGATTTTTTAAGGTTTCGACCATATATGGTAATGCGCAGCCATCTTGGATGTAGCGCTGATCTAATTTTAACAAATCTAAAAAGCATTCATCTAAGGATCATCCATGTGAAGTTTGGTCAAAATTAGCCAGCAGCTCTTTCTGAGGAGGTCGTTTGCAGAAAAGTTAACGGACGACGGACGGACGACGGAAAGACGGACACACGCCATCCTAAAAATAATTATATAAAAATATTCTAGTTTCCGAGGGGTCAAGGTCACTTCCACATTTGCTTTGTCACGTTGCAATGTACCACTCAAGATAAAACTATAAGCAAAGTTTGAAAGGTCCCAGTGCATAGCCGGTTTGTGAGAAAATGACCTCTAAACGCAAAACTTGAATGTTGACAGCCTTTGATCTCGCCTTTTGCTGCCACCAGCCGGAAAAAGCAACATATATGTCTCTTTTTTTCCTTCGAAAAGGCGAGACAAAAGTGTAATAATTTTTTAATTAACTTGCTACTTTTTACAATTACCTGGCAGATTGTTGACATATCCACCATCGAGGAGTAAATGTCCATCAACTGGGTCACACAGGGGGTGGTAGATAGCCAGCCAGTGACATGCTGGCCCGTACATACCGCCATACACGAACCTGCAATGACAGATGGTACAATGTAACTGGGTCACACAGGGGTAGGATAGATAGCCAGCCAGAGACATGCTGGCCCTTACATACCGCCATACAGAACCTGCAATGACAACTGCAACAATGTAACTGGGTCACACAGGGGTGGTAGATAGCCAGCCCGAGACATGCTGGGCCCTTACATACCGCCATACAGAACCCTGCAATGACAACTGGTACAATGTAACTGGGTCACACACGGGGTTGGTAGATAGCCAGTCAGAGACATGCTGGCCCTTACATACCGCCATACAGAACCTGCAATGAACAACTGCAACAATGTAACTGGGTCACACAGGTGGTTGGTAGATAGCCAGCCCGAGACATGCTGGCCCTTACATACCGCCATACAGAACCTGCAATGACAACTGGAAGCAATGTAACTGGGTCACACAGGGGGGTGTAGATAGCCCAGCCCGAGACATGCTGGCCCCACACATACGTCCATACAGAACCTGCAATGACAACTGGTACAATGTAACTGGGGTCACACAGGGGGTGGTAGATAGCCAGTCAGCAGACATGCTGGCTCCCACATACCGCCAGTAAGACAGACCCTGCAATGACAGATGGTGGCAATGTAACTGGGTCACACAGTGGTGGGTAGAATAGCCAGCCAGAGACATGCTGACCTTTACATACCACCATACAGAACCTGCAATGACAACTGGAACAATGTAACTGGGTCACACAGGGGTGGTAGACATTCTGGCTCTGCACATACTGCCATACAGAACCTACAATGACAGATGGTGCAATGTAACTGGGTCACACATAGGTAGTAGATAACCAGCCAGAGACATACTTCACATACTGCCTTACAGACCTGTTTGTTTGTTTGTTTGTATGATGTTTTACGCCATTTTCAACACATGTAAGGTTATATATGAGTTGTTTTTTGTGGTGGAGGCAGACCACCCACTTTTCCTGGATAGAACCAGTACTGTACACCTCCCGCCATCCGTAAGAATCGACACTTCCTTAATTACAAGTCGAGCTCCCAGTGGGATTCGAACCTGCAGCGGTGAAAGGCGAAGGTTTACAACGCAAGTCGTTAACCATTCGGCCACGGAGACGCTTTCATACAGAACCTGCAATAACAGATAGACAATATTTTATTCCGAATAATTTAGGCCTCTGGCCTATAATACAAATAACATATTGCATATTATACTACTATACAGCAATGTGACAAAAGTAGATAAAGAGACAAACAAATATAGTAACAAACATTGAAATATATAGTACTGTGGAATGAAAATGACTATTTCTGAATATAATATTAACAACCTCGGTGTTGCAAAAAGTAGAACAAAAAGTACAACTATTGACAAATATACCAAATTGAGTTTCTATTCATGTACCAATGTTGTGAGCTTGGAAAAAAGTTTTCTCTTATTAAACATTGCATACACATATTTCGAAAGTTGCGTTAACGTATAAGGATCTGTTGTACTCATTCTATTAAAGTTACCGCCTATGACTTCGAAAAGGTATTGATTGCATAAGTTTGTATAATACAAACATTTCATAACAACATGCAATTTGTATTGTGTTCTAGTTCGTGAGAGTTACATAACACACATATTCTATGTTCATATGGGATAGTATTGTGTCTGCCCGTTTCAACAAAAAGAGAATGTGCTGAACATCTAAGTATAGACATAAAAATAATTTAGTTTTGAAAATAGACTGAGAAATAAATATTTTACAGCCCAAAGGATTTTTAGATGTTTTGCTATAAAACTTTCAGGGTGTCTTAATTTACAAATATCCAACAATTTAAAACCATCTTGGATAAAAATATTAAAAATAATAATTTTTCAAATTGTTCATGCTGCATTATTTTACATTGAAAATGCCACAACAAAAACAGCTTTTGCACGTGAAATTTTTATTTCTCAACTGATATTTCTTATTTACCACTAAAAATGTCTGTTTCACTGATATAAAACTTATTCAAGTACCAGATGAATTAAGCCTTTGGCTGAAACAAGCGTCCCAAACAATAGTTCTTGAATCTATTCAAATTACTTATAACTGTCGGTCATTCCACTGGTGTTTTAATATTAATATGAATGAGCCATTGGGTTGTTGTAATTCAAAAGTATGAAATCCACAGATTGTTGCCCCTACCCCTACCATGGGTGTGTACCCTCGACTGTATTAGAGGGAATGTTATTTAGGCATATATTCAAACCGATTACTTATTCAGAGTACTGAAAAACTTTGAAAAAAGTTTAAAGAAATAACATAATTGAATGAGAAAAAAAAGATTATTAGAAGGTTGTTCTAAAACAGATATGGAAGCCGCCATTTTGAGAACTATGAAGCTCATTTGGATATATGCCTACATTCCCTTTAGCAGTATTGAGATCAGTTGCAATATTAAAATAGAAAATCCAGAGAATCCAACTACCATGGGTGTGTATCCTTGCCTGTAGTAACTTTTTTTTTTAAATTGTGTTTTACATCAATTTTGGCACGTTGGGCCATATATGACGGTCATTTTTTTTGTGGTAGAGGCAGACCACCCCATTTTTCCTCGGTAGAAACAGTACTGTATACATCCCACCATCAGTAAGAATCAACACTTTCTCACTTGACAAGTCAAGCTCCCACCTACCATGGGTGTGTATCCTCATCTGTGAGCTGTTGAGATCAGTTGTAATACAAAAAAAGGGAATCCAGAGGTCTTCAATCTGTCGATCCCTAAATGTCTCTTCTATACCCTCATTAAAGGAACTTCCTGAAAAAAAAAAATGTATTGTTGTTGATCATCATCATCATAAAACTTGAGCTATTAAACAGATTGTGCCAAGCAGTTATGTTATATTAAGCTCCAAAGATGTTACAAGAATGTTGCGTTGTTTTTTTTTAAATGAATGCTGATGGATAATGAATCTGTTGAACTGTTAATACATTTTGCTTTATTAGAATAACAATATATTCCCATATTCTTTCTCCAACATCAATATGACAGACATCAATGCTGGGTAAATATAAGTTTTATCACACACCCCATCATTCGAGTCTTGAGGAAGCCACTTTGCTATGCCTCCTCCTATACATGTATCATTCCCCTCTCACTGGGATGGCTCTAAATAACCTAAGACCATGTGTTGATGAGCCAGAAACAATTCAATCTAGCTGTTTAGAATAATAATCTACCTTTAAAAGTGTTTTTTTATATTACATTTATACGTGATTCCGATTCTGATGATGTCGGTGTCAATTTACATAACACGGAGGCAAAAAACGGGTCCGGCCTGGTTATAGATAGAATATGAAGGGAAATGCGTGATATACAGTCTTCGCTGGCAGAAATATCAAGGAAAATTATCACCTCGCTTCCTAACGAGATACAGAACCATGTTGTGGACCCCATCCTATTCCCAGATATGACTCATCTCCGCCGACAGATTGATGACTTACCGCCTGTCAACATCATACCACCAAACGTGCGATCGGCAATTCACAAACATAAACACGTCAATCTGGCCTTGCTGCTTATACCTGGTACAGACACCACAAGCGAGACTAAAATCATAGACCAAGCTGGCCAGCAGGTTGTTATCAAAGCAGGGAATGCTAGACTCCACAGAAATCTTAACATACATGAATTCAGGTCAGCCTTCACGAAGTACAAAAACATCCTCTGTGAAGTGGAACCTTTTTGAAGGAAAGAGTTAGACTCCTACTGATGGAATGTACTTTGATTATGGTGGTACTTACTTCTACGAGTATCACCAGGCATTTTCTCAGAAAGCTGAGCAGTACGAACTACAAGGCATACCGGTAGACTGGTCCGCTTGAGACACTAAATTGTTTCTGTGAGTATTTGCAGGTTTAAAGTCTGTCACGTGGGACTCCTGTACTAGTTCCAGCCACACTACAGATTTCTGTCCAAGTCAAGCTAGGACGCACCCGATCACTCATCTTTTGGCAGGAGGCGAAGCTTGGCAATGCAGCCAGACTGAGCCTTCAACATGAGGTATCAAAGCGCTTCTGCCACTGTGCAACAAGCTCACAATGACAGATTTGGAAGGCCCAAAGTATTACACAATGGGAAAGAAATCTAATCATTTCAATGCAGATGGTTGCACTCGGATTCATAATAACAATGCTGTGCAATCTGCATGATCGGCAAAGGGCAGTATTCAGCTTATACTTGCATTATAGGTAAGAAATCAACTCCTAAACTGACAGGGCCCAGTAAACAATGACCTCTACTCAAAGGTACAACACCCATAAATATTGACAAGTTAGAAAAGGAACTTTTACATCACCCAGATTCACTGTTAGAGAATAAACTCATCATCAGTGGCTTACGGGAGGGAAGGCTTTGGGTATCAAACAATTACCAACAATTTTTAATCTCCCAATCTACCATCAGCTAGGCGACAAGCCCACACTGTAACAGAGTTATTAGAGAAAGAGGTATCAAAAGGCTATGTTATTGGACCATTTCAAATGCCTCCTTTTGACTTATACAGAATTAACCCACTAGGCCTTGCCGAAAGTAAATATTCCAAAAAACAAAGGTTGATAGTCGACTTGAGTGCGCCACATAGCAATGAGGAACATGCCAGTTTAATTGACAAAGCTGAATTTTCCGTTTCTTATGTTCAGGTGGATGATGCAGTATCTGCAATTAAAAGTAACGGTCATGGAGCCATGCTTTGTAAAACGGACATAGTTGATGCATTTAAGCTTTTACCGATTTGCCCAGATTTGTGGAGATACCATGGGATAACACTGGAATGGGAGTTATTATTTCTTTTACTGTTTCTGCTTGATGACTTCCTGTCAATTGTATCGCTGTCTTCCGATGGTCACAGAGCAATGGCTCTTCTCACACATGTATTCGGAATCCTGAACATTCCATTACATCCTGACAAGACATTGGGACCAGTACTACAAAGATATTTTTTGGGATTACGCTAGATCTGTAAATGTAGAAGCCTCTCTTCCTTCTGAGAAAGTTGAGCGCATTAAACAAGTCGTCAACTATTTTGGAAAAGAAATCAGTTACAAAGCATGAATTGTTGAGTTGGTCATTTAAATTTAGCTTCACGCGTTGTAATACCAGGGCGTAGTTTTGATTCATACTTGTTGAAATTAGCAGCATCTGTCAAGGAACTTCACCATCACGTACACATTAACCAAGCGTGTATTAAAGACATGGATATGTGCCTGAAATTTCTTGGATCGTGGAATGGGAAGTTGTTGTCTGCAGATTTCGAACTTTATACAGATGCAAGTGGGTCCTATGGTTAAGGGGGTACTTCCAAGGAAGGTGGTTCTCAGAACCATGACCAACAGACTTACCAAAGCTGGGTGACCCAGACATGTCCATTGCTTTCATGGAATTAGTTCCCATTGTTACCAGCATTGTAGCCTGGCATAAACTGTGGACGCAAAAACGTATTGTATTCCATTGCGATAATGCAGTGACTGTAGCTGTAATTTCAAAAGGGCAAAGTAAATCCCCACTAATTATGACACCTATGCGTCGACTTACATTATGTGCAGCCGAGGGTAATTTCACAGTCCATGCAAAGCATATTCCAGGGAAAATCAATGTTTTCAGATGGCACAATTCCGGAACTAGCGCCCAAGGCAGAAAGACTCCAACAGTGGTGCCCCACCTAAACAGCCTCTATCTCACTTAGACAGCACAGCGGAGGCACTTTGGTCAGTGGCGCTAGCAGAAGGTACTAAAGGTCTCTACCAAACTGCTTACAAATGTTTCACCCAATTCATGGAGCGGCATTCGCCATGGTTTGACCAAAGTTCTCTTCCACCACAGACTACTGACGACACGCTTATATATTTCGTTGCTCATTGTGTCGATCGAGGTTTACAACATGATACCATTAAACAGTATTTATCGGGCATACGTCATTACTGTCTGAAGTATAATGTTCCGTCGCCCCTTTCTACTCCGGCAAACTTGTCATGTTTACAAGTCGTATTAAGAGGTCTTAAAAAGTCGCAGTGTAACCTTTCTCATCAGAGACTGCCCATTACATTCAACGTTCTATGTGATATAGTCAACATCCTAAATGATGGTTTCCTTGGGGAATATAACAGTCTCATAGTAGCTACGGCCTCAAGCATGGCTTTCTTTGGCTTTCTTCGCTGCGGTAAATTCAATGTATCAGAACGCAAGTTCGATGCCTCGATTAATTCGTGTATTAATGATGACGTAGAGCTTGATGATGACGGTTCTAAATATATATTACATTTGAAAAGCTCTAAAGTCAACATTTTCCGAAAAGTAGTTCCGATTATTATCAATGCCATTCTTATAGCGGAATGTCCAGTTTGTTAAATGAACACTTACGTGAACTTGTATTGCAATCCAAGGCAGCACCATCCAATCCTCTCTTTATTACATCAAGGGGAACCATACTTAACAGAGAATATTTTATTGCTAGTCGTTGCTTAACAAGCTTGGATTAAATGCCAAATTTTATTCCGGGCACAGCTTTTGTATTGGTTCTGCCACTACACCCGCTAAGGTGGGTGTGCCGGATCACCTCATTAAAATTATGGGCAGATGGTCGTCGGACTGCTACTTGCGGTATATATCAAAACAGATGCTGAGGCAATTTATGCCAGGCGCAAACCAGGCTGTGCCAGTCAATCTAAGTTTCAAATGCTGTGTTTAATATTGGAAGGAAAGCATAGGTTCTTTTAATTGCATTTCCAGAGCTGGAAATTGTACAGCGAGTGTTTAATTCGACGTATAGTAAGCAAGATCTGCGAGTTTTCTTAGCAAGTCTCGTTATTATGGCATTAGTGTGAGTTTGAAGTAATCCGGTAATTGAGTCATAGTTTTCAAGTAAGTTATGGAAATACGAGTTTCGGTAGTATTTCCGTCTTTGCGTAAATAGATAAATACGAGTGTTCTTAATATATTTTTACTTGGCCTTTGATAGGAATCGGGCGTACCAGTAATCGAGTCATGGTTTTCATGTAAATTGTGGAAATACGAATTTCCGTAGTATTTCTGCTCTTGTGTAAATAAGAGATACGAGTGTTCTTAGTATATCTTTACATGGCCTTTGACAGGAACCGGGTGTACCGGTAATCGAAAGTATAATTATATTTTTTTTTTAAAAAACACTGCTAATCCAGCATGTCACCAAATAGGACGCTTACAGAGATATTTATAGCACTGAGGTCTCATTTCATTTCAGACTCATTCCATTTTCACTTCCATGTTCTACAAGGAGTAGATGAACCATTATTTTTTCATGTTCAATTTGCTGTTTACTTGAACACCAAGACAATTTATGCTACATGTATGTGTAATCTTCTGGAACTACAAAAGAGAAACTACATCCATGTACATGTGTTATGTTATACTTTTAGAATAATCATTGTAATGCATACCTTGACCAAGAACATTTTCTGGCTTAAAGTAAAGAACTATGTTTATTCAGTTTATATATTTTATTTGTTTCTAGAATACGCAATTCATTGATAGATCTAATTCTATATTCCTAGTTAATTTCCTGTTACTAGCTATATTTAGTAATGTTGTACCTAGCATGTTATTACTTAGTGCATTTGGATATTAAATATGTCCCTATGTTGGGTTGCAGCTCCCGTTGGTCAAAATTGCTTTTTGGGGGCTCTTCGCTCAGTCCATTTGGCCTTAATGAACTTCACTCGTTTTAGCCAATACATAACTCCGGTTATATATGCACCCCCAAAAAACTGTAGAAGGAACCAATACAGCCACTGAACGTCTGGTAAAAAGTTTCAACCTCGTCTGTTAAATAGCCCAGGTTGTCCCCAGTGGGTTAAGGATCTTGGCTGACACACATCATTGAAGTCTGGTTCTGGGGCCGACCGGGTACCGCCTATTGCTGGGAATACCAGCTGCCTCTGACCAAGACCAGCAGTGCCCTGGATCTGGGGCCTACTAGGTACCACCTCCTGCGGGCCTACCTGCTGCCTCTAGCCAAGACCTGCCGGGTACCGCTCATGCTGGACCTACCTGCTACTGGGTACTGCTCAATGAGCCTATCTGCAAGTGTTCTAACGCTTTCCAGTTACCGCTCAACATTGGCCTACCTGCAACCGGGTACCGCTGAATGGGCCTTCCTGCAAACGCCTTCTAGGACGTTATTGGTACCACCTCACTGTCGGTGCGGCCTACAAACACATCAGCCCAGGTCACTGAATCCCAGATAGGACTGTGCAAGTTACGCCACCGAAAACCAAAGTAGTTTTATATTACATATTTTATTGCAAAAATAAAATTGTTACATTATGAAAGTGTCCTCTTCCTTCCTGGTCCAGTTAAATGAGAACTTAGTCTATAATATGAGCTATACTCATTTTACAACATGTTTCTGTTATAGCTACATAAACAATAAACAGATTTTATGAAGAGATCAGTAACAGTACAAATACCTGTAAACATGGAAGCCATGGGATAGGTTAGATCAAATATCTTCTTGACTATGGACGTCATTTTCTGAAAACATCAAAAAAACATGCGCTATTGCAGAGTTTTAAACACCTTTTGAATTACAAGAGCTGTCGGAGAACAGCGCAGCTAGACTATTCGATTTTTCAGAGAATAATAAATTTATAGCTAGTATATAACATCAGAAAACAAGGCTGCAACAATGTGGGGTGGGGCTGGGGGCACAACATAACTATGTGTAAGAATTGACCAAAACTACACAGAAATAGGTAAAAAAAAAATTGAGTTGGGAGCAGGGTGGGGGTGTAGGAAAGGCGGGGTGGACGGTGCGTGGGGGGGGGGGGGGGGGGGGTTGGGGGGGAGTAGGGGTGGTGAGGGGAACATATATGTGTAAGAATTCACCAAAACAACACAAAAGTATGTAAAAAAAAAAAATTAAAAAATCAAGTTTTGAGTGGGGATGGACGAGAGGCGGGGGTGGGGAGGGCAACATATATGTGTAAAAAGCTATGTAAGAATTGCCCAAAACAACACAGAAATATGGTAAAACAAAATGAAAAATAGAATTGACAAAAACAACAGAAATATGTAAAAAAATAAAAAAAAATACATTTCGGGGAGGGGGAGAAGCTATGTGTAAGAATTGATCAAACAAGAGCTGTCGGAGAACAGCGCAGCTCGACTATTCGATTTTTCAGAGAATAATAAATTATATAGCTAGTATATACCATCAGAAAACAAGGCTAAAACAATGTGGGGTGGGGTTTGGGGGCGCAACATAGCTATGTGTAAGAATTGATCAAAACTACAGAGAAATATGTAAAAGAAAAAATATATATAAAAAAAAATCAAGTTTTGAGTGGGGGTTGGGGGTGGGGGTGGGGATGGGGTGGGTGGTGGGGGTAGTGGGGGTGGTGAGGGCAATATATATGTGTAAGAAGCTATGTAATAATTCACCAAAACAACACAAAAATATGTAAAAAAATAAATAATTAAAAATCGAGTTTTGAGTGGGGATGGGGGAGAGGCGGGGGTTGGGGACGGCAACATATATGTGTAAGAAGCTATGTAAGAATTGACCAATACAACACAGAAATATGGTAAAACAAAATAAAAAATAAAAAAAATTCGAGTGGGGGGTGGAGAGGCAGGGAATGGGGTGGAGGGGGCAACATATATGTGTAAGAAGCTATGTGTAAGAATTTACCAAAACAACACAGATGTTAAAAACAAGAGGTCAATGACCTTGAAGCTCTACTGATTGATTTTGATTTCAGGAAGTAGTCGCTACAGACTTGTTTTTTTAAAAATTATTTTTAGCCGTGGCGGCCATCTTGAATTTCCGGCCGACCTGAAATTTTGCTAGGATCAATTAGACATCAAGAGCAACATTCCTGTGAAGTTTCATGAAAATCCGTCAAGTAGTTTCACAGGAATAGTCGCTACAACTTTTCATTATATAACTCTATGTAAACAAAGATGGCCGCTGACAGCCATGTTTAACGTCGAATCAAAATAATGTTTGACTCTGATAACCATCATGTCATGCTGATCATTTTACAAAAAGTCCCATATCAATATCACTTATAGTTTTCAAGACGTAGTCGCTACAAACTTCTTTTTTAAAAAATCTAATTTTTGGCTGATCTGAAATTTTGCTAGGATCAATTAAACATTAAGAGCAACATTCCTGTAAAGTTTCATGAAAATCTGCCAAGTAGTTTCAAAGGATTAGTCGCTACAAGTTTTTACTATATAACTCTATGTAAACAAAGATGGCTGCTGGCAGCCATGTTTAACGTTGAATCAAAACAATTTTTGACAAGGACCAACATCATGTCATGCTGATCATTTTACAAAAAGTCCAATATCAATATCACTTATAGTTTTCAAGTAGTAGTCACTACAAACTTGTATTTTGAAAATCTATTTTTAGCCATGGCAGCCATCTTGAATTTCCGGGCGACCTGAAATTTTGCTAGGATCAATTAGACATCAAGAGCAACATTCCTGTGAAGTTTCATGAAAATCCGTCAAGTAGTTTCAGAGGAGTAGTCGCTACAAGTTTTCATCATATAACTCTATGTAAACAAAGATGGCCACTGGCAGCCATGTTTAACGTCGAATCAAAATAATGTTCGACTCTTATAACCATCATGTCATGCTGATCATTTTACAAAAAGTCCCATATCAATATCACTTATAGTTTTCAAGACGTAGTCGCTACAAACTTCTTTTTTAAAAATCTATTTTTAGCTGTGGCGGCCATCTTGAATTTCTTGCCGATCTGAAACTTTGCTAGGATCAATTAGACATTAAGAGCAATATTCCTGTAAAGTTTCATGAAAATCTGTCAAGTAGTTTCAAAGGAGTAGTCGCTACAAGTTTTTACTATATAACTGTATGTAAACAAAGATGGCCTCTGGCAGCCATGTTTTAACGTTGAATCAAAACGATTTTTGACAAGGACCAACATCATGTCATGCTGATCATTTTAGAAAAAGTCCCATATCAATATCACTTATAGTTTTCAAGAAGAAGTCGCTTCAAACTTGTATTTTGAAAATTTATTTTTAGCCGTGGCAGCCATCTTTAATTTCCGGCCGACCTGAAATTTTGCTAGGATCAATTAGACATCAAGAGCAACATTCCTGTGAAGTTTCATGAAAATCCGTGAAGTTTCATGAAAATCCGTCAAGTAGTTTCAGAGGAGTAGTTGCTACAAGTTTTCATTATATAACTCTATGTAAACAAAGATGGCCGCTGGCAGCCATGTTTAACGTCGAATCAAAACGATTTTCGACAAGGACCAACATCATGTCATGCTGATCATTTTAGAAAAAGTCCCATATCAATATCACTTATAGTTTTCATGAAGAAGTCGCTACAAACTTGTTTTTTAAAAACCTATTTTTAGATCTGGTGGCCATCTTGGATTTCACATCAACATGAAATTTTGCTAGGATCAACTAGACTTCATGGGCAACATTTCTGTAAAGTTTCATAAAAATTCATTCCGTAGTTTCAGAGGAGAAGTCGCTACAAAAAAAAGTTTACAGACAGACAGACGGACAGACAGACGGACAGACGGACAGACAGACAGACAGACGACGGACGCCGCACCAATAATAAAAACAATAAACAGTAAATAAAAATATTCCATTTCGAGCGTGGGGGTGGGGTGGGGGTGGGGTGGGGGAGGGGTGGTAATGGTGGTGGGGGGGGGGGGGGGGGGGGGGGGGCGGGGTAGGGGGACAGGGGGCAACATGTGTAAGAATTTACAAAAGCAACACAGAAATATGTAAAAAATAAATAAAAGTAAATAAAAATATTCTAGTTTCGAGTATGTGGTGGGTGTGTGGGCAGGGGAGGGGGGCAGTGGAGGGGGGCAGGGGGCAACATGTGTAAGAATTCACAAAAGCAACACAGACATATGTAAAAAAAAAAAATAGTTTCAAGTGGGGGTAGGGGGGTGGGGGGCGGGGGAGGGGGACAGGGGGCAACATATATGTGTAAGAAGCTATGTGTAAGAAGCTATGTGTAAAAATTCACCAAAACAACAGAGAAATATGTAAAAAAAATAAAGTGGGGAGTGGGGGGGCAACATATATGTGTAACAATTGACTAAAACAACACAGAAATATGTAAAAAAAAATTATATATATAGTTTTAAGTGGGGGCGAGGGGGGGGGGGGGGGGGGGGGGGGGGGGGGGGCGGGGGGAACATATATGTGTAAGAATCGACCAAAACAACACAGAAATATGTAAAAAAAAAAAAGTGTGGAGGGGTGGGAGGGGAGTGGGGTCTGGGGTGAGGAGGGAGCCCATGCCCCAATATGAGTGAAGTATGTATAAGATGCATAATGCTATAAGAAATCCCAAACCAAATTTATAGATATATACATGCTTACATGCAAACCTAGATCTGCCTTTATTGCACATTTTATGGGCCATCACTATTTGGGTTCCATAGGAGCCCAGAATTTGCAGAAGACAAAATTAATTACCCAACCCTTTACAACATATAAGGAAACCAATTCCAAAATTTAGTTCAGCTAGGACAAGAAATGCAAGAGATATAGACCTGTAAACACAGCTTACACGCAAAATTTGATGTGAAACAGACACATTTTAAGGGCTATCAGAATTTGGGTTCCATGGGAGCCCAGGGGTTACAGGAACCAAAATTACTTAAGCAGCCCTTAAGATAATGCTATAAGGAAGCTAATGGCGAAATATGATTGTGCTCGGGTAAGAATTGTAAGAGATATAGACTTGTAAACACAGCTTACACACAAAATTTGATGTGAAATGGGACACATTTTATGGCTATCATAATTTGGGTTCCATGGGAGCCCATGGGCTACAGGAACCAAAATTGCTTATGCAGCCCTTAAGATAATGCTATAAGGAAGCCCATGGCCAAATTTGGTTGTGCTAGGATAAGAAATGTAAGAGCTATAGACTTGTAAACACAGCTTACACGCAAACCTGAATGTGGGACGCCGACGCCGACCCCGGGGTGATTACATAAGCTCTCTTATTCTTCGAATAGTCGAGCTAAAAACACAGAAATATGTTTGCCTATTGCCACCTCTTTAAGAAATAGCCAGTTTTATTTTCGTGGACGACCGCGGTACCTGATATGCCTGGGGTCGAACCGATTAGTACGAATAATAGGAAATATTCGTGTGCGCATGCGCGAAGGGGATACTTCCTTTTCCTGTATCGTCAAAAGCACTCCCACCTCACCCTTTACATGAGTGTATTCATGATACTTATGTTGGTTACCTGTTAAAGAGGTTTCAACATTATGATGCAAGCATTATGAACTTTTGTGCCAAATTAATAAGATTGCATAATATTTTAATTGTTATGACATGATGTTAATGTATATTCCAGTCAATTAAAGGCTAGTGTAGGCATATTTTGTGCCAAACTTACAAACTGCATAATATAGTAATTGCATGACAATGTATTCGAATTCTAGTCAATAAAGTTCTAGTCTGAATGGAATGTTACCTTTTATAAGAGTGCAGAAGCAATGTATGGACACATGGTAAATGTCACCGAAAAGTGAACATACCGTATTTAAATTGCTTACTAGTCAATTTTGCATGGATTTAATTTGTTTAAAACAAAAGATGCTGCGAGTTACTTTCCAATTTCCAGCTCACATAAATGATACCTTCGATCGAGTGACATACATGTAAGGCGCCTACACTACGACGCAAATAGTAGAAGGAAGGCGGGAAACCATAGACTCGTACAGAAACTTGAGGGCCGTTTTTAGAAGACTCGATAGAAGGAAACGTTTATAATGACTTTGTGAATTATTATAAAGGTAGGGCCAGAGAAGGCCCCGTGACTATGTGCCGTGATGTTTAACATTAAACAAAGTATATAATAAAGTACATTTGGAACAATAGTGAATAGGTGTGTACCTAATCATAAATTGTCATAATTCAAAGTGGAATGAACATTTTGACTTAATACGGTCAAGAAAAACAGTACTCAACAATGAACAAACGAGTGTAATGACACAATCAATTTTAATTTTATTTTAAACAGTCGCAAGCAGTTTTATTTTAATCCATTTAAATAGCCTAACACAGTTGCATTATTTCTAGCCACGGCTTCTTCCCTGTGAAGATCATCCTCGCCAGGTAAATATGCAATTGCAAGGTGGTTTTGCTATAAGGACGCGTCATTGGCGTAATTCTACCGGACAAGGATTTGGGGTGTCTCATCAGTAATGTGTTCAATGGATTATCTCCCTTGGTCATGGCTTCACTGGGTTACACTGGTGATCATACGGCTTCGGAGAGTATCCTTGTGACACATTTATCTAGTAAGTCAGGTCGTACTACTGGATTATCTCCCTTGACCAACGGCGGGGGAGGGGAGGCGGTGGGGGAAGGGGGGAAACATGTTTAAGAATTGACAAAAGCAACACAGAAATATGTAAAAAAAAAAAAAAGTGTTTCAAGTGGGGGTGGTGGGGGTGGTGGGGGAAGCAAGGGTGAGAGGCGGAAGTGGGGTGGGGGTGGGGTGGGGGAGGGGGCAACGTATATGTGTAAGAATTGACTAAAACAACACAGAAATATGTAAAAAAAAAAAAAAAAAAAAAAATTCAAATGGTGGGGATGGGGGTGGGGGTGAGAGGCGGTGGGGGAGGGAGGGGGCAACATATATGTGTAAGAATTGACTAAAACAACACAGAAATATGTAAAAAAAGAAGAAGAAAAAAGTGTGGAGGTGGGTGGGGGAGGGGGATAGGAGGGAGCCCATGCCCCAATATGAGTGAAGTATGAATAAGATGCATAATGCTATAAGAAATCCCAAACCAAAATTATAGATATATACATGCTTACATGCAAACCTAGATCTGCCTTTATTGCACATTTTATGGGCCATCACAATTTGGGTTCCATGCGAGCCCAGAATTCGCAGAAGACAAAATTACTTATCCGACCCTTTACAACATGCTATAAGGAAACCAATTCCAAAATTTAGTTCAGCTAGGACAAGAAATGTAAGAGATATAGACCTGTAAACACAGCTTACACGCAAAATTTGATGTGAAACAGACACATTTTCAGAATTTGGGTTCCATGGGAGCCAAGGGGTTACAGGAACCAAAATTACTTAAGCAGCCCTTAAGATAATGCTATAAGGAAGCTAAGCCAAATTTGGTTGTGCTAGGGTAAAAATTGTAAGAGATATAGACTTGTAAACACAGCTTACACGCAAAATTTGATGTGAAATGGGACACATTTTATGGGCTATCATAATTTGGGTTCCATGTGAGCCCATGGGTTACAGGAACCAAAATTGCTTATGCAGCCCTTAAGATAATGCTATAAGGAAGCCCATGGCCAAATTTGGTTGTGCTAGGATAAGAAATGTAAGAGATATAGACTTGTAAACACAGCTTACACGCAAACCTTGATGTGGGACGCCGACGCCAACGCCGACCCCGGGGTGATTACATAAGCTCTCTTATTCTTCGAATAGTCGAGCTAAAAATGTTATAAGTACTTGTAAAAGCAATGTATATATGCACAGGGTTTAATATTGTTTTAACAATCTTTTATTATTAACACAGCATTGCCTACTTGTAAAAGTGATCTCAATGCTCAACTTTATAGTGCTGCCACACCGGAGTACCACGCTGTAGACAAACAGCCTAATATCTGACCACATTATACTGACATAGGACCAATCAGTACAAGCACTACCCTTTATATCCTGAACGTCATGCAAGGGAGCTACTAGTACCATTTTTATGAATTGTTGGATGTGACCCGGCCAAGGATCAAACCAAAGACCTCCTGCATGGGAGGCTCTATCATTATTATTACCTAAGTTATTCAGAACAAACAAGCATAATAATAATGCATTTTTTATTTAACAACAAGAAATGTCACTGTAAGTAACAAATGCCCCCGAAGTGGTTTTGACCTTTGACCTTTAAGTGTGAGCCACAGAGTTGGATTTTGTGCGCGACATGTTGTCTTGTTGTGGTGAGCACATGTGCCAAGTTATTTGAAAATCCGTCCATGAATGTCAGAGTTTTTAACCGGACACGAAAGCACTTTCTTTTTACCTTTGACCTCTAAGTGTGACCTTGACCTTGGAGCCATGGACCTGGATTTTGTGCGCAACATGTTGTCTTGTTGTAGTGAGCAAAAATAAAAATATTTGTTCGAAACAAACATAGTGTCGTTACATCGTTTGAATTTTCACAATTAAATCAACGTTGTTTCCATCAGGTCACATACTTTCTTTGATATGAACAGAAAATTGCACCAGTCATGCACGAGTATACATTACACACCCAATATGACTTAACTACGTCAGTATGAGCGAATATTGACGTTTCCTGTTACAATGAAAGTAAACGGAGCTTGTAAATGTTTGCAATAAATAGCATCTATTGCAAGAAAAAATGTATCCTTCCAAAATAACCACCAATGACAGCAGTTTATGTGACCACTATGTGTATATTAGTGACACTGCATCTTTAGAAAACATACAAATTGGAACAACATGGCAAGGCGTTATATTTAATACATTCACCTACAATTGACCAGTCTCGTCCCCGCTGTATAAAGCGTGTATAATCCACCTCATCACACCACAGGGCACCCATAAATGAGCCGATGCTTGTCCCTCCAACAATGTCTATAGGAATCCTGGCATCCAGCAGGGCACGGATGATACCCGCATGTGCTAGACCTCTGCAGCAGAAAATATTTCACACAGTTAATTTCCTTTCATATTCTTGCTTGCCAGAGTATTACAATGGTGGCCTGTGGCAATCCCTTGGCTAATCCCCTGACTATTTTGAGGTCAAGGCAGAGCTCAATCTGCAGAACTGGCCAATCAGATGCATCCATTTTAAATTGAGATAACTCTGATGTGATATGTGATTATTTCTACAACACAAAACTAGAAAATATAAAATGGAGGCCCTACCAAAGCAAATATTGGTCCATATGGTTGAAAGTAATTGTGCAAACTAGACCTTTTATAAATGGGTCATGGCGACCTTGACCTTTGACCTACTGAGCCCAAAATAAATTGCAAAGGATCATCCATACTAAAAAATTTTTAGAAATGTTTCCTTACAAACTGTCACAACCATATCCATGTTTCTCCTAAGTTTGATTAAAATATGTGATTTATTGAATATTTAAACCTATTGTACTTTGTTTAAAATATTATTGTAACATTTTACGATTTTTGGCAGACAGGCATGCTGGTTCTTTACTTTTCTAAACAGACAGGATGTACTTGATGGATGAATGGTAAAAAAATAAAAAAGATTAACGCCTTACCCCAACCCTATCACCATGACCATTTGACCGATATACATATGTTTATATATATCTCTAGATATAAGGTAAAAGTACTGTATTCCCTTACCCCACCCGCTTCTAACACCAGACCAATAAATGTGTTAAGATAAAATAGTGTATTACCTCGCCCCACCCCCTCCTAACACGAGACCAATAGATGTGCCGGTAAGGAATCTGGCAAGTCGACTGACATCTGACATTCTGTCTGCTACCGTCGTCTTTTGCAACTCTTCATATATTTCAACCTTAGTAGATAATAAACTCAGTTTTCTACATATGATAGTACTAAGACAAAGTATTAAAACATTGAGGGAAAATGTACTTACAGTCTCAAAAACAGCAAAAGATAATGTCATGCATTTAATCCAATAAAACGATACATTGTTCATATAAAATTGCTGCCTAAGACATATTAATTCTTCGTTGTCAGTTAAGTGAGCTACTTAAATCAATCTTATTTCACCGTGCATGTATGTTACACTGTCAGTAAGCATAATGGTCATGACATATTGATAAAAATAAAAGACAATTATACCATTTTTGGTATAGACCGTTTACTGAAGACCCTCTTAGGGCAGCGTATGTGATGATGGGATGAGCACCAACCCCGAGCATTCAACCACTCTACGGTGCCCTTAGGGTAGTCTGCATCCTCCTTGTGAAGCAACACCAGCTCCTTTTGGGCCCGCACATCAATAGAATCCATCTGTTGTTCCAACTGAAACAGATCCACAAATAAGATCAAAATCAGTGTGTGTCATTTGTTGAGCGTTTTGTTTCTACGAAGGGCGTCCGTGGCCCAGTGGTTAAAGTCTCTGACTTGAAATCACTTGCCCTTCACCATTGTGGGTTCAATTCCTCATGGGACCTGAAATCCTTATGTGAGGAAACTATCCAACTGGCTTGCAGCACGTGGGTGGTTCTACCCATGTCCCCACCCGTGCACGAAAATTGCCCGGAGGGGCACCTGGGGTCTTCCTCCACCAATGGAAGCTGGAAAGTCGCCATATGACCTTAGGGCTATTCCATTAAAACATACATCGGATCCCAGGAAGGCACTTTTGAAATTGAACACCCACCCATAGATGCAAAATATAGTTTAATGAACCAAAGTTCGGAAAATAGGGATTACCCATAGATATTTATTAAACTGCCTTCCTGGGGTCCCAGGTATGTTTTAATGGAATAGTCCTTAGCTGTTGTGGCAACTATAAAATCCAATTCAATTCAGTTTGTTTCTACAATAATGACAGTAACTATTTAAAAAAAATAGACATAAAAATCGAACAGGAAAAGTAGCATTCAAGGACCACAAACACACACAGGAACAAAGACGAGACTATCCACAAACACATAAAGAAACAAAGATGACAGTCAACCACAAAACACAAAGAAACAAAGAACAACTACATATAAAGATGAATAAAAGGCAAGATAAGACATCACAAACACACAAGGGTTGACAATAGGGATACCGTCTTGGAACGGTCAGTGGCAAAAAAAGGCCGCTGGGGGTTTAAACCAGGTTCTAGGGTGCACCAAACCTCACACTTACCCTACTGTCATGCCAATAAAACGGGACAGTGTAAATAATCCCCGCCATGAACTATTCCCTAATCAACGAGGCAGATTAATAGGCAATATAAGTAAAACACAAAGATGCTAGTGTACATATTAAAAAAAAAAAAGCCTAGAAAGCCACAAAGATTGTACCCAATGACTTAGCAGAAGCCAGAGCAACAAGAGAATAAACCATTGAGGGCAAGACACGACATGATTGCAGACAATCATCAAACGTTACCATCCTTTTGGGCTTTATATAGACATCACCATAGGGTCCACATCGCACTATTAAAGAGGAAAGCATAGTGATGAACTGTAAATGGGTCCACCACCAAGCATGCAGTGCGTTGCAAAATGATGGGGTCAGAACCTCTTTTGATAAACCGTTTAACACGATTAACAAAGATAGTATGAAAGTGATCATGAACAAAAATCTGACGAAGTTTGTAAATCACATTACCATAGAAGTCAGGTTGTGATAGTCCTTGTCGCAGAAGAGATTAACTGCTTAAAATATACTGTTTTCTCATTATAGGTTACAAACAAGTGACTTACCTCTCCAACTTTGGGATCATGCCCAGCCAGACCCACAATGAGTATACAGTCAGCCTGGCGTATACACATCTTGGTCCACCGTGTCATGGTGTAGTCACACTGATACAAGATCATGCGGTGAATGTCTTCCTGTTGACCTAGCCAGCTGAATAATCGGAACTCATTCATACTGCCGAGAGAAAGGAAGAAATTAACTATCCTGAAATATGTAGGATTTTGTACATGTCATATCAAGTGCTGTTATTCAAAAATTGAGTTGCGGCCAGGTTGAAATTTGCAAATGTTAATCTTAGACAAGTGACGTTTCTGATTGGAAAACCATTTTCTTCTTATGTTATTTCTCATCCACGATACAGAACCAATAAGGGTTCTTATCAATGTATTTTCTGTTTTTCAGTGGGCTTTATTAGTTAAAGATCTCCGGCCATGTTTAGTTTCATGAACATGTTTATGTTTATTTAAATCGAAATCAATACACAACAATAGATATTTACAATTCGCATGTTGCAATATCTGTGAAAAGCGAGAATAAGATTTTATTTGAGGACGCAGAAAACTTTGAACAGGTAAATTAATCCACAGGTAAATGTTTTTATCAATTATCTGGCAATAGTTGTGCAGCTATACAATTCAGATTTACCTCATTTCCCCGTGCTGTCACGCAGTGGTAAAAGTAGTATCTACGTCATGCAAATAATACTTATTTTTACATACAACTTAGTAGCGGTTTTCAATATATGTTTTTCTCCGTGATTATCAAGAAATGTTAAATTTGATAATTGATAATACTACAAAAATGGTGGCCATTCATCTTTAAGAATATGCTGGCACCATCACATCGAATTACCGTGTTTCTGTCAGATTCAATTTACAACTTAAAATCCTACTCTGACATGCCTGGACAACCAATCAAATTCTCTGTGACGTGACATACTGGCAATATAACATATGCAGAATCCAGGGCCTCGTTACAAACTGAGAGGCCCTTTATCCATTATACTGAATTGAAGGAGAGTTACAATCACAATCTATCATGATTGTTTTGGCGGATGTAAAACAAACTTAAGCAATAAATGGTGTGTTATATTATTTCCATCTTTCAACAACCAGCATCTGTTTAATAAGCAAATATGTCTGAAATTTTCCATCAAAAAAAAAAAAAGCTAAAAAGTTACACAATATTAATTCTAGTAATACAGCATTATGAACACTCGTTTATGCGAGGAGGGCATGGGAGGAGTCACTAAGAGACTGATTATGTAATGCTCAGCTAACCTGTCTAGTGCCCCAGCACCAAGCCATCTCTTGACAACTTCACTGGTAAACCTCGTCACTGATCCTGGTAATAGAAAAATACACAACTTTACATTTCCAGATACATTCACTGTTATCCCAGAGTTCCGCAGAGTGATGTTTCTTGTTATATATACAAAAAAACTGACAAATCAAATTTGATTTGAACACATCAAGTGGAAGCTGGTCAGGGGTACATCATTAGACAGAATCACCTACCTATACCAATGAGGGCATACAGCATCTCCAGCGTGAAGTTGGTCAGGGGTACATCATTAGAGAGAATCACCTACCTATACCATTGAGGGCATGCTGCATCTCCAGTGCGAAGTTGGTCAGGGGTACATCATTAGAGACAATCACCTACCTATACCACTGAGGGCAAGATGCATCTCCAGCGTGAAGTTTGTCAGGGGTACATCATTAGAGAGAATCACCTACCTATACCACTGAGGGCATGCTGCATCTCCAGCATGAAGTTGGTCAGGGGTACATCATTAGAGAGAATCACCTACTTATACCACTGAGGGCATGCTGCATCTCCAGCGTGAAGTTGGTCAGGGGTACATCATTAGAGAGAATCACCTACCTATACCAATGAGGGCATGCTGCATCTCCAGCGTGAAGTTGGTCAGGGGTACATCATCAGAGAGAATCACCTACATATACCACTGAGGGCATGCTGCATCTCCAGCATGAAGTTGGTCTGGGGTACATCATTAGAGAGAATCACCTACCTATACCACTGAGGGCATGCTGCATCTCCAGCGTGAAGTTGGTCAGGGGTACATCATTAGAGAGAATCCCCTACCTATACCACTGAGGGCATGATGCATCTCCAGCGTGAAGTTGGTCAGGGGTACATCATTAGAGAGAATCACCTACCTATACCACTGAGGGCATGCTGCAACTCCAGCATGAAGTTGTTCAGGGGTACATCATTAGAGAGAATCACCTACCTATACCACTGACGGCATGCTGCATCTCCAGCGTGAAGTTGGTCAGGGGTACATCATTAGAGAGAATCACCTACCTATACCACTGAGGGCATGATGCATCTCCAGCGTGAAGTTGGTCAGGGGTACATCATTAGAGAGAATCACCTACCTATACCACTGAGGGCATGCTGCATCTCCAGTGTGAAGTTGGTCAGGGGTACATCATTAGAGAGAATCACCTACCTATACCACTGAGGGCATGATGCATCTCCAGCGTGAAGTTGGTCAGGGGTACATCATTAGAGAGAATCACCTACCTATACCACTGAGGGCATGCTGCATCTCCAGCATGAAGTTGGTCAGGGGTACATAATTAGAGAGAACCACCTACCTATACCACTGAGGGCATGCTGCATCTCCAGCGTGAAGTTGGTCAGGGGTACATCATTTAGAGAGAATCAAATACCAATACCACTGAGGGCATGCTGCATCTCCAGCGTAAAGTTGGTCAGGGGTACATCATTAGAGAGAATTACCTACCTATACCACTGAGGGCATGCTGCATCTCCAGCGTGAAGTTGGTCAGGGGAACATCATTAGAGAGAATCACCTACCTATACCACTGAGGGCATTAGAGAGAATCACCTACCTATACCATTGAGGGCATGCTGCATCTCCAGCGTGAAGTTGGTCTGGGGTACATCATTAGAGAGAATCACCTACCTATACCACTGAGGGCATGCTGCATCTCCAGCATGAAGTTGGTCAGGGGTACATCATTAGAGAGAATCACCTACCTATACCATTGAGGGCATGCTGCATCTCCAGCGTGAAGTTGGTCGGGTGTACATCATTAGAGAGAATCACCTACCTATACCATTGAGGGCATGCTGCATCTCCAGCGTGAAGTTGGTCGGGGGTACATCATTAGAGAGAATCACCTACCTATACCATTGACGGCATGCTGCATCTCCAGTGTGAAGTTGGTCGGGGGTACATCATTAGAGAGAATCACCTACCTATACCATTGAGGGCATGCTGCATCTCCAGCATGAAGTTGGTCAGGGGTACATCATTAGAAAGAATCACCTACCTATACCACAGAGGGCATGCTGCATCTGCAGCGTGAAGTTTGTCAGGGGTACATCATTAGAGAGAATCACCTACCTATACCATTGAGGGCATGATGCATCTCCAGCGTGAAGTTGGTCAGGGGTACATCATTAGAGAAAATCACCTACCTATACCATTGAGGGCATGCTGCATCTCCAGTGTGAAGTTGGTCAGGGGTACATCATTAGAGAGAATCACCTACCTATACCATTGAGGGCATGCTACATCTCCAGCGTGAAGTTGGTCGGGGGTACATCATTAGAGAGAATCACTTACCTATACCACTGAAGGCATGCTGTATCTCCAGCGTGAAGTTGGTCAGGGGTACATCATTAGAGAGAATCACTTACCTATACCATTGAGGAAATGCTGCATCTCCAGCGTGAAGTTGGTCAGGGGTATATCATTAGAGAGAATCACCTACTTATACCACTGAGGGCATGCTGTATCTCCAGTGTGAAGTTGGTCAGGGGTACATCATTAGAGAGAATCACTTACCTATACCATTGAGGGCATGCTGCATCTCCAGTGTGAAGTTGGTCAGGGGTACATCATTAGAGAGAATCACTTACCTATACCATTGAGGGCATGCTGCATCTCCAGTGATAAGTTGGTCAGGGGTACATCATTAGAGAGAATCACTTACCTATACCACTGAGGGCATGCTGCATCTCCAGCGTGAAGTTTGTCAGGGGTACATCATTAGAGAGAATCACTTACCTATACCATTGAGGGCATGCTGCATCTCCAGCGTGAAGTTGGTCAGGGGTACATCATTAGATGCTGGCAATATAGCTACAGTTGCTAGATTGGTCACAGATCCACGGGCATCCAGACCTGGCATATTCGCTAAAACAAAGGATAAACTTCACTTAATTTACGAAGATTATGAAGCAATTATATAAAACAGCATATACAAATCACTAACAGTGAAAGTGATGGACCCATTAGTTTATCCCTAAAGAAGCCTGAATAACCAACGGGACAATAATGTTTAGGATTGCACACATACTGATGGTAGTGATTTTTATATGAGCAGAAACTGAAGAAAGCCTTAAACCATTTCCCCACATCTTGAATTCAAATAGAAGTTGCATTAAGTATATCATAAACCTGTTCAGCGACCAGTTTTTGGCACATTTATTACATCTGTTAATAAAATCATTTATTTAAAACAATGGAAGATTTTTTATTTAATACCACCATGTGAAGTTTTAGCCTATTTTACGCAATATACGATGACCTTTAAGTTGATATCGGGAAACCCCACTTGTCGAGTGACTGAAAATAAGTAGGGTGTAAAATGATCATTCTTCTTTACCAACCGGAACACTTTTCGTGATATTGTTAATAACATTAAAACATTTTGGAATATTCTTTTTTTTCCCCCCCAATACATTTCATGAAACGACCCATTTTCTATAAAATATAAAAAAAATATTTTACTAAAATTTATACAACAATGTTAATTGATAATACTTTTACATTTATGATGCAATGCGTGTGTATCTAATTACTACTTCAAAATAATTATGTTTCTTCTCTACTATTCTACTGACTCTTTAAACAAGAGGGCCAAGATGGCCCTAAATCGATCACATGAGTACTCGCACATTACTGAACTTCTTCGAAATCTTATGGTCATATACAATCTGTGTAAGTTTGGTTAAGATTGTTCAAGAAATGTGGCCTCTGTTGTGTTAACAACATTGATATAAAGACACTGACAAAGTTTGGTAAAGATCAAATACAAAATGAAGGTGCTAGAGTGTACCACCTGGGGCAGGGCCAAATGTGACCCAGGGCTACATGTAATATATGAGAGCTGTGTGCCTTGTGGTTTCAGAAGATTTTTTAAGTTTTTCCCTATACAAGTCTGTGCAAAACATGTGCCCCCAGTGGTGGAGCCAAATGTGACCCCAGGGTCACCATTTGAACAAAACTTGGTAAAGGACCATAAGAGTATAGTAAATGCGAAATTTTAATTTAATTGAATTGAATTGGGGTTTTAAGGCGCACCAACACATGAAAGATTATATGGCGCCTAACAGGAATTGAACTGAATGTTGTTAAACGGCTCATCAACACAGTACAGGTTATTTAGAGCCGCCCCAGAGAGAGGGGAAGGATACATAGGAATCCGGGAACCTGCCCTACTCTTATTATCGAATAGATTCCTATGGTTCTTTAACGTGCTCGGATGATAGACCGATACACGGGACCGCCCGGTTTACGTCCCCATCCGACGGAGGAGCGCCTAACAGGAATGAACATGCCAGGCTCGTCCTCCAAATATGGAGTATGGGCCTAGAACCTTCTCAATATTAAACCTCTGACTCTTGTATTTCCAGAGCAGAAGACTTTAATGGTTTTCCTATATAAGTCTATGTAAATATGTGACCTCCGGGGCAGGGTCAAATGTGACCCCAGGGTAACCATTTGAACAAACTTGGTAAAGGACCATAATCTTATAGTAAATGCAAAATATTAAACCTCTGGCTCTTGCAGTTTTAAAGAAGAATTCTTTTTTTCCTATATAAGTCTGTGTAAAACTGTGACCCCCGGAGCAGGGTCTAATTTGACACCAGGGTCACAATTTGAACAAACTTGGTAGCAGATCATAAGCTTATAGAAAATGCAAAATATTAAACCTCTGGCTCTTCAGTTTCAGAGAAGATTTTTTTAAAATTGTTTTCCTATATAATTCTATGTAAAACTGTGACCCCCGGGGAGGGGCAATATTTAACACCAGGGTCACCATTTGAACAAACTTGGTAGAGGACCATAAACTTATATATAGCAAGTGCAAAATATTAAATCTCTGGCTCTTGCAGTTTCAGAGAAGAAGATTTTTTTAGTTTTTCCCTATACAAGCCTATGTAAAACTGTGACCCCCGGGGCAGGGCCAAATGTGACCCCAGGGTCATCATTTGAACAAACTTGGTAAAGGACCATAAGCTTACAGTAAATGCAAAATATTAAACCTCTGGCTCTTGTAGTTTCAGAGAAGAAGATTTTTTTTGATTTTTTTCTTTCCTATACAAGTCTATGTAAAACTGGGACCTCAGGGGCGGGGCCGAATTTGACATCAGGGTAACCATTTGAACAAACTTAGTACAGGACAATAAGCTAATGCTGCATGTAATACAGGAAATCTCAGTGCCTTGTGGTTTCAGAGAAGAAGATCTTTTAATACAAAATCTCAATATACAAACTTTATTCCCCAGGTCATTTTTCACCCCAGGGACTTTATTTGAACAAATTTGATAGTCTAGGCGTTGGCAATCATTTTAAAAGAAAAATCTGTCCAGCGGTTCTTGAGAAGAGGATTCTTTAAGGTTTCGACCATATATGTTAATGCCGGCCATCTTGGATGTCGCGCTGACCTAATTTTAACAAATCTAAAAAGTATTCATCTAAGGATCATACATGTGAAGTTTGGTCAAAATTGGCCAAGTGGTTTCCTTCAGTGTGACCTTGACCTTTATATTTTAGTATGGCCATGTCAAAGTTGTCATGACAAGTATATATTGAAAGTTTGATGAATAAATACCAAGCAATGAGAATGTTATAACCAACATAAAGTTTTCGTGAAGAAAAAAACGAGTATTTAACCCATATAATGACCTTCAGTGTGACCATTACCTTTATATTTTAGTATGGTCATGTCGATGTCATGATGAGTATATATTGAAAGGTTGATGAAGAAATATCAAAAAATGAAAGTTATAACGTTTTCGTGAAGAAAAAAAACGAGGATTCAACTCATATAACAACCTTCAGTGTGACCTTGACCTTTATATTTTAGTATGGTCATGTCGATGTTGTCATGATGAGTATATTATTGAAAGTTTGATGAAGAAATATCAAGAAATGAGGAAGTTATGACTAACGTTAAGTTTTCGTGAAGAAAACAAGAGGTCAATGACCTTGAAGCTCTACTGATAGGTTTTTGATAGCTAGATCAGCATTCCTGTGAAGTTTCATGAAATTCCGTCAAGTAGTTTCAGAGGAGTAGTCGCTAAAAGTTTTCATTATACAACTCTATGTAAACGAAGATGGCCACTGGCAGCCATGTTTAAAGTCAAATCAAAATAATTTTTAACAAGGATCAACATCATGTCATACTGATCATTTTAGAAAAAGTCCCATATCAATATCACTTATAGATTTCAAGAAGTAGTCGCTGCAAACTTGTATTTTGAAAATCTATTTTTAGCCATGGCGGCCATCTTGAATTTCCGGCCGACCTGAAATTTTGCTAGTATCAATAAGACATCAAGAGCAACATTCCTGTGAAGTTTCATGAAAATCCGTCAAGTAGTTACAGACGAGTAGTCACTACAAGTTTTACTAAATAACTCTATGTAAACAAAGATGGCCTCTGACAGCGGATCAATCATGTTTAACGTTGAATCAAAACAATTTTCGACAAGGACCAACATCACGTCATGCTGATCATTTTAGAAAAAATCCCATATCAATATCACTAATAGTTTTCAAGAGGTAGTCGCTACAAACTTGTTTTTTGAAAATCTATTTTTAGCCGTGGCGGCCATCTTGAATTTCTGGCCGACCTGAAGTTTTGCTAGGATCAATTGGACATCAAACGCAACATTCGTGTGAAGTTTCATGAAAATCAGTCAAGTAGCTTCAGAGGAGTAGTCGCTACAAGTTTTCATAATATAACTCTATGTAAACAAAGATGGCCGCTGACAGCCATGTTTAACGTCGAATCAAAATAATTTTCGACAAGGATCAACATCATGTCATACTGATCATTTTAGAAAAAGTCCCATATCAATATCACTTATAGTTTTCAAGAAGTAGTCGCTACAAACTTGTATTTTGAAAATCTATTTTTAGCCGTGGCGGCCATCTTGAATTTCCGGCCGACCTGAAAGTTTGCTAGGATCAATTAGACATCAAGAGCAACATTCCTGTGAAGTTTCATGAAAATCCGCCACGTAGTTTCAGAGGAGTAGTCGCTACAAGTTTTCAATATATAACTCTATGTAAACAAAGATGGCCACTGGCAGCCATGTTTAACGTCAAATCAAAATAATGTTCGACTCGGATAACCATCATGTCATGCGGATCATTTTACAAAAAGTCCCATATCAATATCACTTATAGTTTTCAAGAAGTAGTCGCTACAAACTTATTTTTTAAAAATCTATTTTTAGCTGTGGCGGCCATCTTAAATTTCAGGCCGACCTGAAATTTTTCTAGGATCAATAAGACATTAAAAGCAACATTCCTGTAAAGTTTCATGAAAATCCGCCAATTTGTTTCAAAGGAGTAGTCGCGACAAGTTTTTATTATATAACTCTATGTAAACAAAGATGGCCGCTGGCAGCCATGTTTAACGTTGAATCAAAACGATTTTTGACAAGGACCAACATCATGTCATGCTGATCATTTTAGAAAAAGTCCCATATCAATATCACTTAGAGTTTTCAATAAGTAGTCGCTACAAACTTGTTTTTTAAAAACCTATTTTTAGATTTGGCAGCCATCTTGGATTTCACATCAACATGAATTTTTGCTAGGATCAACTAGACTTCATGGGCAACATTTCTGTAAAGTTTTATGAAAATCCATTCAGTAGTTTCAGAGGAGTTGTCGCTACAAAAAAAAGTTTACGGACAGACGGATGGACGGACAGACGGACGACGGACGACGCACTACGGCATAAGCTCTGCTGATCTCTGATCAGTAGAGCTAAAAATCTATTTTTAGATTTGGCTACCATCTTGGATTTCACATCAACATGCAGTTCTGCTAGGATCAACTAGACTTTATGGGCAACATTTCTGTAAAGTTTCATGAAAATCCATTCAATAGTTTCAGAGTAGTCGCTACAAAAAAAAAATTACGGACGGACAGACGGACGGACGGACGGACAGACGGACGACGGACACCGCATCATCTCTGATCAGTATGAGTATTTAACCCATATAGTGACCTTCGGTGTGACCTTGACCCTTATATTTTATGGTCATGCTGATGTTGTCATGATGAGTATATATTGAAAGTTTGATGAAGAAATATCAAGAAATGAGAAAGTTATAGCCAACGTTAAGTTTTCGTGACAGACTGACGGACCGACTGACTGATGGGACGGACGGACGACAAAGTGATCCCTATGTATCACATTTTTCTTCGAAAAGGCAACATAAAAAGTAAAAGATGCAATTGTAAATATGTTTATCTAGATTGTGTGCATATGCATGCATGTTAGTGTACCTGCGATATTCAGGGAGTCCCTATTCCTCATGGTACCAATTATCCGCTGACCAAGCAAATGTATCAACCTGGTCACCACCTGGGGATACCGCCTCTTGATAACGTTTAACAACTCCGATGGAAGCTTGGCCAGTTCTGTGTCTCTAAAAGAAAATATTACAGCTTAGTTTGTATATATCATGAAAATCAATCAAGATCTTCCTTTAGCCAAAATGACAATAGGAATATATGAGTTATTATAATATATAACAGTAAGGTGAGACATAGGTACATGTAGGATTGTAGTGATTCTCTCTTGTAGTGAAAGACACACATACCTGATGGCTAATCCAGTCGTGATTCGTACCTGATGGCTATTCCAGCAGTGATTCATACCCGATGGCTATTCCAGTAGTGTTTCGTACCTGATGGCTATTGCAGCAGTGATTTATACCTGATGGCTATTCCAGCAGTGGTTCGTACCTGATGGCTATTCCAGGAGTGATTCATACCTGATGGCTATTCCAGCAGTGATTTATACCCGATGGCTATTCCTGTAGTGATTCTCTCTTGCTGTGTACGATTATACACTCACCTGATGGCTATTCCAGTAGTGATTTGTACCTGATGGCTATTCCAGCAGTAATTCGTACCTGATGGCTATTCCAACAGTGATTTGTACCTGATGGCTATTCCAGCAGTGTTTCGTACCTGATGGCTATTCCAGTAGTGATTCTCTCTTGCTGTGTAAGCACTTCTACTATACCGACCAACTCTCCCCGACCATACTCCCCAGCTATCTCCTTTTTGCCGCCAGACAGTGTCATCACTGTCCTGAGACGGCCCGTCAGCACGATGTAGATAGATTCGGAACTGTCACCTTGCCTGTAGCACAAATAAAGAATAAACTAATAAAAGAATGTTCTTCAAATAATTAGGTTGTATACACTTGCAAATAAAGTTCAAAATCTCATCTTCAAATATAAACAAGAGCATCAAGAATTGCAGGGCAATACATAGTCCCCCACCATCCCAGACAAACATTTTCCAGACATTTTCTATGATGGAGGTCAAAGATCAAGGTCAAGATCACAATGACCTTATTTTGGTACGCGACACACTGCTATCCCAAGATGTATTCACATACCAAGTGTGGTGTCTCTAAGCGTTTTAGTATTGAAAACACTGTCCGGACAAGCATTTTCTATGACAGAGGTCACAGGTCAAGGTCACAATGACCTTATTTTGGTACACGACACACCGCTATCCCAAGATGTATTCACATACCAAGTTTGGTATCTCTTAAAGAAGCACTGCCTATATCTACTCGATTTTTAATGTAAACTATTAAATACTCAAAATTACTGCATTTATATGTATACAAAGCTATTTTATGAGTATTCTAAGAAGAAACATGGTTCGTATTCCAGTTCTGTAAATTATTAATTAGGATCAAAACAATATCTTGAATAAAATGCTGCCCTGCCGTTTATTCCTGCCGGAGAACTACGAGTTTTTTACTACAAGTTTTTACGATTTTCTCAGACATGCGCAATGCGATTCAGTTGAACGAAAACAAACTATTCGGGATAGTTCCGATAGTAAACGAATCGATCGGAATTATTGCCAATCCGACGAGGCAGTTCCGATTGTAAACGAACAAGATCGGAAAATCTCCGCAATCGGCTTGTCTAAAACAATTACGAATACAATTTCAAAAATCCGATCTTTTCAATCCTGTTTTACCCCAGCAAAACGCACACTACATGGGGTGAATTTATTGCCATTTACCTTTTTCATAGTTCTCTTTAAAATTAAGTAAAGTTTATATCAATTGGTGGACAAAAAGATATAGGTAGAGCCTCTTTAAGTGTTATAGTATTGAAAATACGGTCCGGACAAGCATTTTCTATGACAGAGGTCACAGGTCAAGGTCACAGTGACCTTTTTTTGGTATGCGACACATCGCTATCCCAAGATGTATTCACATACCAAGTTTGGTATCTCAAAGTCTTATAGTATTGAAAATATGGCCCGCACAAGCATTTCGGAAGGATGGACCACAGGGACCGATCGGGGACTAATTATCACCTGACAGTAATTTTCAGTTATTAGCAAAATTTTACTTGTTTCACAAGTGTGTGGATATATTCTATTTTTCCGATGCAGGCTACCCCTCCCATCTCGTGGCACAATGCCTGATAATGGAAGTAAGTTTCGTGCAAGGACGGGCCCCTGGGTAGGACCACTAACATTCAACAAGCCAGCTGGATAGCTTCCTCACATAAAGATTTCTGGTCCCATGAGGGGGCGTTGTGGGGTAAGTGATTTCAAGTCAGAGACTTTTTCCACTCGGCCACGAATGCCCAGCCATGAAATAATCTCTGTATATTGGGTAATACCGGTATGATAATGAAGCTGACATTCTATTCAAGGAGAATTAAGTTTTCTAACACACATGGCAAAAACCCTGCAATCTGATTGGTTAACGTTAAAAAATGTGAGACTATTAAATAGTGAATAACCCATCACAAATTCAGCCATGTGACATTAAACCGTCAAAAAACGTGATGTTATTTAATTTTATTACCATGTATTTGTGAGTAAAACTGTCAAAAACAATGAAATGCATTACAAACAGGTTAACCAGTATTGAAATTTAGAATACCAGTCGTTTAACAGTCACAAATCATATTTAACAGGTCCGCTGACGCATCACCATTAAACACAAGAAATGTCATGCCTAACGGGGGCTGGACTTAAAAATAAAAAGTTCAATGATGCTTAAATGAAAGTTTGTAAACATTTAAGTAACTAAAAACAATCGAGTTTGCCGTTTGCTGAGATGACATTTAAGTGCTTTTGTTTAAAAACAAAATGCCATTCTATTAAAAACAAGAGGCCCAAGAGGGCCTGTGGATGCTCTACTGGCTAAAACGGCTCTTATATCCAGGGTTGTCGACATAAAATTCCCATCAGTAGTTTTTTTAAAACATTGCAAAAACAACAGGGATAGGATGGCCTTAGATTGCTCACCTGTAATCATTGGCAATAAGTCTGCTGTGTCTAGTCTGGCATTGGCATTTTTTAATTTGTCCCACTTTCTTCTATGAATGAAATTTCATAAAAATGGGTGGGGGGTGAGGTTTATATTAACATTTTAAACAAATATGGTAAAGATCAGATAAAAAATGAAGTAACTACAGATTTAACAAAGGAAAATACAACATAGCATTTTTCAACAAATCAAGGGCCATAACCTGTCGTTACTAACTAGATCTAGCTGGTTTTCAAACTTGTCCAAAATTTCATTGATATACCATGCTTTGCACAACTAGACATCATACTGAGGCTTCCTGCCGAATTTTGTAAAAATCCAACAAGCCGTTTAGGAGGAGTAGCGCCGACAAGAGAAATTTAAAGTAAAAATCATAGTGCCATAACTCCGTCATAAATCAGCAAACTGGAACAAAAGAGTGATATGCACAACTAGACATCTTACCGATGCTTCCTGCCAAGTTTCGTCGAAATCCAACAAGGCGTTTAGAAGGAGTAGCGCCGACAAGAAATTTAAAAAAAAAATGTCAAGGGGCCGTAACTCCATCAAAAATCAACGAACCAGAAAAAAAATGCAATAGGCACAGCAATGTTTCCTGCTAACACAGCGTTAACACCAATTTTTTTTTAAAAGAAAACAAGAAATATCACTTAAGTGATAAATGCCCACGAAGTGTCCTTTGACCTCTAAGTATGACCTTGACCTTGGAGCCATGGACCTGGATTTTGTGCACGACTGGTCGTTTGGTTGTGGTGAGCACTTGTGCCAAGTTATTTGAAAATCCGTCAGGCATGCAAAAGTTATTGACCAGACACAATTTGACCTTTGACCTCTAAGTGTGACCTTGACCTTGGGGCCACAGACCTGGATTTTGTGCGTGACACATCGTCTTGTTGTCGTGAGCACTTGTGCCAAGTTATTTGAAAGTCCGTCCATGAATGCCAGAGTTACCGGACACAATTTGACAGGGCGATTACTATATGCCCCCTAAAAGTTTTTCAGGGGCATAAAAATAATGAAATAAGACAATAAGAAAAGAAAAAAAAAAATAAAAAAAATTAAATAAATAATAATTAAAAAAATATATATATATATATATAAAAAATATATCTATTAAAAAAAGTGACCTAAACGCAAAAGTTGAACCTAAAAATTATTAAGTTATCTGCCCTTTGCTTGGAGGGTCAAGGTCACTTCCACATTTGCTTTGTCACGCTGCGATGTACCACTCAAGATACAACTATAAGCAAAGTTTTAAAGGTCTAGTGCATGCAGTTTGTGAAAAAGTGACCTAAACGCAAAAGTTGAACCTAAAAATTAGTAAGTTATCTGCCCTTTGCTTGGAGCGTCAAGGTCACTTCCACATTTGCTTTGTCACGTTGCGATGTACCACCTATGATACAACTATAAGCAAAGTTTGAAAGGTCTAGTGCATACAGTTTGTGAGAAAATGACCTAAACGCAAAACTTGAATGTTGACGCCGCCGCTGGAAAAGCAACACCTATGTCTCTTTTTTTCTTCGAAAAGGCGAGACAAAAACTGATATACTATTGCAAAGTTCAAAATTTCAATACTTCTAACCCTATTATAATAGGTCAGGTCACGTCAGAGAGGGATGAAATAATAATATACTTTCATGTTGACGCCGCCGCCGCCGGAAAAGCAACACCTATGTCTCTTTTTTTCTTCGAAAAGGCGAGACAAAAACTGATATACTATTGCAAAGTAATATATTTCAATACTGTTAACCCTATTATAATAGGTCAGGTCACGTCAGAGAGGGATGAAATAATAATATACTTTCATGTTGACGCCGCCGCCGCCGGAAAAGCAACACCTATGTCTCTTTTTTTCTTCGAAAAGGCGAGACAAAAACTGATATACTATTGCAAAGTAATATATTTCAATACTGTTAACCCTATTATAATAGGTCAGGTCACGTCTGAGAGGGATGAAATAATAATATACTTTCTGACATGCTGCAAGCGGTATCAAACCGTGCAAGACAGATTACTGAAGCCTGTACAAAGTGTACACAGTGTACAATAGCCTAGATCTCTGTATACTGTGTCTATTACACTTGTTAAATCATGTCAATTTTGCATCAATTGTGTGCAATCTGAATGTTGATAGTCCCTCCACCTGTAATAGTATTCTGAGTTTGTACCAGACTCGCACTTCAGTTTAAGTAATTATAATACCTGAAGAGGGCCCGCCCTGCCTCTATCATCATCCAGTCGAGGGCAAAGTCTATCTGCCGTACAAATGGTGTGAGTCGCATCAGAGTTGAGGAGGCTATGTTCAGCACTATAGACGGTTGTTCTCGCATCAATCTGTGGGCAGTGACCAGCAAGACACATACATTGTGGTAAATACACGTACACTATTTAACTTTTTATGGCAAAACACAGACTGAAGAAATTAAAAAATATATATATAAAATATTGAAAAAGTTTCATCTTTCAATAAGAATTGGTTGAATGATAACATTTCTCAACTAAGAGATAGTTAAGTTGAATGCGGTTACAAGGTGCCAAGAGGAATAAATTGAATACTTAATTGTTGGTGGTAATTTTGATTGCAGACAAAGATACTGACCTTGTTTACAAAGAAATTCAAGCAGAAATTGACAATTGCTTATGGTAAATGATAAATATAATTATACTCCATTTACTCACATGTAGAAATCACTTTTAGATATCACTGCAACTCTGGTTTCTGTCTTGGACCTAATTGTGAAGAAGGACGGTTCCCCGGTCAACACAGCCAGAGCTCCAACTATCTCTCCAGGTTCGGCAGAGAACAACTTTATCTATAATAATGAGTACGTAGAGTGTAACGAAGGTGATAATGGTGGTAGTGGTGATAGTAATGATGATGATGAAAATCAATATGATGATGATGATGATGATGATGAATATATCATAACTATATCTCAATATAAGGGTGTATATCATATATCTCAATATAAGGGCATATATCATATATCTCAATATAAGGGTGTATATCATATATCTCAATATAAGGGCATATATCATATATCTCAATATAAGGGTGTATATCATATATCTCAATATAAGGGCATATATCATATATCTCAATATAAGGGCATATATCATATATCTCAATAAAGGGCATATATCATATATCTCAATATAAGGGTGTATATCATATATCTCAATATAAGGGTGTATATCATATATCTCAGTATAAGGGCATATATCTCAATATAAGGGTGTATATCATATATCTCAGTATAAGGGCATATATCTCAATATAAGGGTGTATATAATATATCTCAATATAAGGGCGTATATCATATATCTCAATATAAGGGTGTATATCATATATCTCAATATAAGGGTGTATATCATATATCTCAATATAAGGGCATATATCTTAATATAAGGGTGTATATCATATATCTCAATATAAGGGTGTATATCATATATCTCAATATAAGGGCATATATCATATATCTCAATATAAGGGCGTATATCATATATCTCAATATAAGGAAAACCCACACATTGTTTCAGTAGGAACAGAACAGAAACCAAAATGTGACTAGACTGCCACAAAACTTCAGGTGTCAAGGTCAGACTCGGGGAAAATATTTATATAGATTCTATGATTAGTTGTTTAACTTAAAAATGTAAATCTAGTGAAATAAAATGTTTCCATGAGAATCATACTATGAAGATGTCAATATACAAACCTCTTTAGCAGCTTCTCCGACATAATGCTGCACAACATTGAGTCTACCACTGACAAGAAACAACAGAGAAGCATCCTGAAACAGTCACAGACAGGAAACAAAACATTAACACTTTAACAATATACATCAACAAATAAAATCAACAGTTAAAGCAAAGACTAATGTATGGGGCATTGGAAGGCACTTGTTACAGCCCACCATCTATACACATTTTAATTCCAATTTTCCTACCACACATCTGAAATAAAGTTTAGTAAAAGCTTACGATACTATTTAATTACCAATGTCCAAATACTCAGACTACATCATGCAAAATATACTGCCAACACTTAACCCAACCTCCCGCAACAAAAATAATTAAAGTGCCGACCACAAAACACAAAAACACCCTTAAGTTTTTCCTAGACAGCCCTGAGGAAACAAGATCCTATGTAAGCCAGGACTCGTGACAGGCAAAAGAAATTATGCAGAATTATTAAAGGTGAAATTAGTACGTTATTTAATGAAACAGTTACTTCCATATACACCCATCTGTTTATTTTCATTATCATCTTTAAGCCAGTTTCTCTCAAGTGATAGCTTTAGGAATATTCCAAACTTGGTTTGACTTTACCTGATCTCCCTGTTTAATCAGAGTTGTGCCCACTTTGAAGGTGTTCAGAAGAACTCTGCCATCTAACAGTTCTTCATTCTGAAACAAATACAAAACATAAACATGGTTTACAATCAGAGCTAGAAATATCTGAGAATTAACATCAATGATAATGATTATTTTCATAGGGTTATTTTTACATTAACACAATCTTACTAGCATTTGAAATCATTGCGTTCACTCGAACTTCTATTTCTTATGTCCAAATACATGATTTAAGGTTAGACTTACAAACCTTGAGTTTAAGTAGTTTCACCAAGTCCTTCTTCACCATCTCTAGAATGGTTTCAGTTGTGAAATTTGTTAATGAGGGACCACATTCACTGGTGTTTGGTTCAGATTGTCGTTTCATCTTCATTTTTGACCCCGGGGTCAGGCCACCATCCTCAGACATCTACAGTATAAAAGAAAAGCTGGTCACTACTGTTATTTTGTCATTACATAGTTACTAAAGCTATTGTTTAGTGTGCTTGTTTGAAACCAAGGTTTATCGTTATTTCAGACACTATTTAAATAGTAAGAAACAAGTTGTATACCTGACCCGGAAATGGGCTTGTTTCGTGCTAAAATCAGTTGAAAAATAACAAGAGGCCCAAGAGGATCTGTATTGTGTTTGTAACAATTTGGTGAAAATAAAGTGAAAAACAAAGCTTCAATGCTCTGAAAAAAGGTGTGGGGATGAAAAGGGGTGCCAGATAAGGCTATCTTCACAATGATAAAACAATTGTCCCCTCGCAAGTGCTGACTGAAGATGTTTAAGTCTTTCCTTTAATATGTAAAAGCATGCGAAATCTCTATACACAAACTTTGGACCCCGTGGGGAGCGCAGCCATCTTTGACCCCAGGGATTTCAAATGAGTAAAAAAGTTTACCTCCAGTGAGATTTGAACCCACTGTCCTACGTTCCCAGTGTACAAGAAGCAATTTAAAGATTTTTCTATGGCGGCCATCTTGGATGTCGCACTGACCTAATTTCAACAAATTTGAAACCGTTCACCTAAGGATCATCCATGTGAAATTTTGTCAAAATTGACCAAGCAGTTTCTGAGAAGAAGTATTTCCCTATACAAGTCTATGTAAAAAATCTGACCCCAGGGGCAGGACAAAATGTGACCCCAGGATCACCATTTGAACAAACTTGGTAAAGAATCATAAGCTTATACCAAATGCAAAATATTAAACCTCTGGCTCTTATAGTTTCATAGAAGACTTTTTAGTTTTTCCCTATGTGATCCCCTGGGGAGGGCCAAAATATGATCCCAGGGTCACCATTTGAACAAACTTGGTAGAGGACTATAAGCTTATAGTAAATGCAAAATATTAAACCTCTGGCTCTAGTTTCAGAGAAGAAGAAGAAGATTTCTTAATTGTTTCCCTATATGTCAATGTAAAACTGTGACCCCTGGGGCGGGGCCAAATTTGACCCCAGGGTTACCATTTGGACAAACTTGGATTCAGGACCATAAGCTGATGCTATATGTAATACATTGAGCTCTGTGCCTTGTGGTTTCAGAGAAGAAGATTTTAAAAAAAAATCCTATGTAAGTCTATGAAAAACATGCAAAATCTCCATATACAAACTTTAAACCCCCGGGGCACGGCCATTTTTGATCCCGGGGATTTCTTTTGAATAAACTTGATAGTCTGGGTGTTGGCGACCATTTTAAAAGAAAAACTGCCGAAATCTCTCCAGTGGTTCTTGAGAAGAAGATCTTTTAAGGATTTGACCATATATGGTAATGGCGCCATGGCCATCTTGAAAGTTGCTTTTGGTTAAAATTGGCCCAGCGGTTTCTGAGAAGGTCGGTTGAAGCAAAAGTTAACGACGGACGAAGAGTGATCCCAATAGATCACTTTGAGCCGAAAATAAGGGCCATATATCCCCCAATACAAGATCGATTTTGATGCCCAATCCATATGCACATCTTGACATCATAGGTAAGTATCCTGTAAAGTTTCAAAACAATTGGTTGTAAACTTTGGGAGGAGATAGACAAACTTTTCAAGATGGACGGGACGGATAATCGGAAGGGACGGACATGGTTAATGCTATATGCCCCCTTATCATTCATTGGCGGGGGCATACAAACTGGTTTAATTATGGCAAAGATAACAATTAAGACACTCTAAAGGTTTAAGCCCTAAACATTAAAACAAACTGAACTTATTAAAAAAAAAAAAAAAAATCACAGTAATATTACATATTACACATATGTATTTTGGCAGTAATTTTTAATTCTCAATTTAATTTATTGAGGTACTATAAAGATAGATGCATG
>JAWPHD010017975.1:0-42052 GCA_037043455.1 Cyrtodaria siliqua
CACAAGCTATGTTTTAATCGACTGTTTTGTCTGAAGTGATGGTAGGTAATGAACGACATGTGGTTGTTGTAATTCTCTTTCATCATACTTAAGGTTTGAATTACATGACATAAGATGCCGATTGAAAACAACACCGAATATCGGAAGGGATGAATGCATCGACATGGTTATCAAATATAGCCGGAAATGATAATTAACTGTAAAAGTGGAAACAAGATGGCAATACTTATTATATTAATATATGTTTATGACCAATTAATTATTTTATAGTATACTGTACTTGTTTTGTTAACTTATAATAACGGATTTTTCGTCAATAAAACTCGCTTAAAAACAGTAATGATGTTGACTGGGGCAAGTTTTTGACATTTTCAATTCTGACAATTTTATCTTATAATAATAGTTTTATTTGATTACATAATTGTTTTAGTTGTTTGCATTCTAGTAGATATGGATATAATGGTGATTTAAGATGTAAAACAACATGTACATCAAGCAAACATTTTGTTTTCAATATTATTCCGTCATTTGTTATTACCTTTTGCTGTTAACAAAATAGGAAGATGGGTAGCTCTGAGAAAAAATTTCCTTTTGCTGTAGTAAAAAAAAGATGTTTGTTGTTGAATTGTGGAATCACATACATAAACAGTAGATACAGAGCTAATAGTATATTCGATCTCTATGTCAAAAATTGTGGTGTACAGTATTTTAGAGAGAAAATGTCAAAATAACTCCAAAATGTGTGTAATCTAAGGAATTCTTAATAAAAAAAACTCATTAGAATCCTGATAACTATATAGCCGTTTCACTTGTTTTAAAAGAAATATCATAGGATCTTGTAATACAAGTTTTAAAACAAATTGGGCATTAGACAATACTTTTTTATCTTGCAATATTTTTTAATTAAAACAAAATGATTGGGTACGGTCCATATATGCTTACTTTTAAAATAAAAATACGAATGAGAATTACAAGTTTTTGTGGTATTGTTTTGAAAGATATGTATTTAATTTATGTAATCGAAAAGTAATTGGTTGTTTTTCAATAAATGTAATGTTGTGAAAGAAATTGTGAAAAGTTCAATGACTCTATTTTTCCTCTTTTTAGTGACATCATATGTATCTTCTTCAAATACGTCTAGAGTGGGAAAACAAGCCTGAGTGCCTGCCCTTTTCTCGATAATGTTTTATCTAAATGATACACCACAGAAGCTTAAATATCAATTAAAAAAATTCTCAGGAATACGTCCTTTCCCAGACAACCTCCATAAATGTTTTAATTATTACAACATGCAAACGTTTTAAGTCGAATTTAAGGGTTTATTTCATACCCCAGCCAAACCCGTTTTCGCTTCTTGGAGAAGTGGGTGGATGGAGTATGATATTAAATACACGTAGGCATATTGATTATTGTTTACTTACCCATACATGAGTTTTGAAGGGGTAACCTTCAGTTCACTGGCAAACTTATCTCAATGTCTCCAGTTTGGGAAATCTTACGAGACTGAAGAGTAGATATTTGTACATGTATATATAATTTAGGAAATTAATGGAATTATGCATTCACGTTATCTCCAGACAAAGAGTATGTATCAGAACTTACATGTTGGATTCAGAACTTGGTTGAACTGAATAAAATGTCACTTTCTTAATATATTCCTGTGAAGTGCCCGCTACTTCTTATATAATTAGTTGTAAAGCTGGCGTTTATCATAGTATTTGGTCAGATCATTGGTCAGATCCTGAGATAGTTATGAGCTCTTCTTTTCGAAATAAGAGCAGTTATATAGCTTTGAGAGCATATGCCACAAGATTGAAGAATACAACAGTAAAGTGGATTTTATTATGTTCTGATTCGCAATCATGTGTGAATATATATTGTCCTATCAGGTAAGTTCTAAGTAAGAATTTCAAAGGGAAGAATTGGAGAGGAAACATAGACATTAGAATTCAATGTCTTCCAAGTAAATTACAGAACACTGGTTTGTGAGAAGTGACATTTGTTTTTTTCCATTTCGTTGATATACTATGAGATCCTAGCAATATTGATCGTTTTGATGCTTTTAAAAAACGGAATGTTAAACGTTACAATTATAAATATGTGGATTTTGAAAGTTAGACTGTAGACGCCTTCACTCAATATTGAAGTAACTGTAACTGTAACAACTGGCTAGTACAAACTTTCACAGTAAAGTTTTTCATCACATAACATGGCTTCTGTGTGTGTAATAAAGCCATGACTTATTTCTCGTAATACACTAGGCCGAATCACTGTGTTTGTATAGAGTAAAACATTTAATCACAAGTGTTTGCATGGTATATCATACGATACGTTCAGACACCTTAACAATGTATTATTATTTGAAATCTTACTTCATATGACAGTAGGGTACGTGCACCCTAGAACCGGTTTAAACCTCCAGTGGCCTACTTTGCCACTGACCTTTCCAAGGCGGTAGCCCTATTGTCAACCATTTTGTGTTTGTGTTGTCTTTTGCATTTAATATTGCCTTTGCCTTCTTGTTTGTCTGTTTGCGTGTTTGTTTCTGTGTTTTGTGGTTGACTGTCCTCCTTGAATGCTACTTTCCCTGTCCGATCTTTTTGTATTTCTTCATAAAATGCATGTTAGTAAGGTTAAATTTGGTTTAAGATGTCGCATTATTTGTAGGCGTAGAGTAGTCATGTAAACAACGAAACGACGTCATGATTTCTCTTACAAATTACCGCCGTTTATAGGGTCAATTGACAAGATTAAAGCGAAACTATCACGTCATAGGTGTGTTATGTTATAAATAGAATCTTACATGAGTGACTGTGTATTATTGACTTTAATAAACTCGTTGGATAAAAAGATGGGAAACTCGGCAGAGCCTCGTATCCTATCATTTTTCCAACTCGTTTATTAAAATCATTACTACACAGTCACTCATGTAAGATCCTCTATGTATAACGAATCATGCCAGGTAATATGTAGCCCTTATATCTAATTCGGTAGAGCATCTGCTTTTTAAAAAAATGTTAATCCGAGGTTTTTAAGTTCGAGACACGCGAAGGGTGTGTTTTGTAAGGGTTATAAGATGTGAATTATTTTACGCGGTCTTATCTTAGTTTGCAATTTCAGAATTTATATGTTGCATATTTGGTTTTATATTATTTATTATTATATTCAGAGCGATTATTCAATTTAGAGGGTTTGTTGTTTAAAAGTTGGTATTCTATAGGTAGCTGTACTGAGGAATTCAGTTGGTTCTGTTGTACTATAGACGTATTCTGCGAAAAGTCACTAAAATATTAAAAAGGTCCAACAGTTAACTAATTCCAAAACTGTTCAGAATGTCAAATAAACTTCACTTATATGCATTTCGCCTGATATTCATTCAGACAATAAACGACTCTGCGTCAACAGTAGCGCTGGCGTTGTCCCAACACAACATAGCAAGGAGAATGAGGTTGCTGTAATATATATAAATCTGTACGTGCATACCCATACTACACTTGAACATACTTGGTTTTGTTTTGAATTTCTGCAGTGGAATTAAAGTCCTCGTAAACGATGTGTTTTAAATGATAAACGTAGAGCAAATCATACGCAACTCTGTTTATCTCCCTATGCGAACATTGGTGACAAATAGACTTATGTATTAACATAAAATACAATCTTGAATTGAACAAATGAATTGAACAAAACAACAACGGACTAAAAATAGTCCAAAATCAAAAATGTTACGTTTTTAAATGTACTGCGTTTATATACAAATAATATTAATTTTATAATAACAAACATCAAACTATGTGTATTAATTCATTGCGTTTCATAACTAACATCGTTGTTAACCGAAGTTGGAGAATGATGTTTGACAACAAAGAAACGGTTATAAGTCCAACAGAAAGAGTAGCATTCACATAATACAGTCACTCCATCAAGTATTACAAAGCAAATGTGATTCAAAAAGTACAACAGATTCGAATTGCTAATCATCAACACATAATGCAATAACAAACAATTTAAAATGTAATGGTCAATACGTTGAAAAGCGATCATCCCGACAATGTTGAACAACATAACCAACCACAACAGCACTACCTAATAGTAGAAGAACCCACCTGATAAAATAATTGTTGAACTTCTCACCCAACAACCCAGTTCGTTGAGCTACATGTATATTGTCAACGACATAATTTTTTGAAACTCAAGCATTAGGAACTCGACTATACAACATTCAGCTAGGACGGATAAAACATCCGAGGCTCTGAATTAAGATATCATAAACAATTGATCTAATTGATCTTGGTTATACATATATTGTTCCTGGGCCCCGTTTTTTTGAAAAAACTTACGACCATTTTGATCGTAAATCAATTTCTTAAATGCTTCACTATAAATTACAATTTTCAAACAAACGTGATTTCATTTCATTTTCTGATACATGTGATATTTCTGCACTAAGTTCACACATACTTGTCTGCATTGAATGCTTAGGTGAAATAAATGAACGATTTTAAAATTTAAGACTTATCTTTAGATGCTTAATAAAACAGGGCCCTGGATTCTCCCCCGCCCCCATCCCAGTAGTTATTATCCTATGATAGCAATGCTTTGACCAGCTGTATAATGACAATTACCGAAACCAATTTCCTTCACACAACTTATCTGTTTACAACGTACAATACAATTGTAACCAATTGCTACCGTTGACGAAGTGTAACACCATAATTGATTTGCTACATATGGTGGTTTATTAAATGTGCCCATCTGTTCGCCGTATTCATCATCTGTGTCTTTTCAAATGTAGTTTTCGTTTCAATGAGTCGTTGATGACTTTTACTGACGTTAATTGAGCAAAAGAATGTCGTGTGTCGTTTTTTATTAATGTAACTCACCACAACACTAATTGACATGCAAACGTACACGGATAATTATAGTATGAAACCATGAAGTTGTCAATTTGATAATGACTTCCTCTAAAAACCATCTAGTTTAAAAGTTCGAAAACATCTAAACTTTAGTTATTGCCGTATTTTGGAAGAGTCTGATGCTTCGTAATTACAACTAGACACTAAAAGCAAAATTAGTTTTGAAGCGCTGGAATTGAACAGATTGTTTTTCTCTTTGTTAAACATGTTAAATAGATAAGTATTTTCAATGTACACTTTTATGGACCGAGATTACTTTCCATAATTATTTCATGCAGGAGTTTTATCTTTTACAAAACCATAGACTTTATTGTGAAGCATATTTATGATATGAACCGTTTTGCATGGCATCTTTTCGAAATGTATAACTCTTTTCATAAAACGTGTATCCTGTAGGCTGTGTCCTAAAATCAACGTGATTTTAAGCATTAGCTTTACCTCCCTATATGATGTATACAATTTGATGGAGGCTGCTATCATTGGTAAACTATAGAGCTTTTCATCGCTCTTTTCCGTATTTTCTATGGATTTGGTGACAAGCTAATACTCGTACTAAGGTGAACATTGAAGAGTGTGCTGGTTTTGTATTGATTCCTTAAGTGTTGAATATTAACAGATTCATATCATTTATATAATTATAGTGTAGTCGTGATGAACGAGAATATAAAGAAGGATAAAAATATCGGACAGGGAAAGCAGCATTCAAGGACGACAGTCAACCACAAAACACAAAAACAAACACGCAAACAGACAAACGAAAAGGCAAAAGTAATAAAAAATACAAACGACATCACAAACACAAAAGGGTTGACAATAGGGCTACCGCCTTGGAACGGTCAGTGGCAAAGTAGCCCATTGGGATTTAAACCGGTTCTAGGGTGCACCAAACCTCACACTTACCCTACTGTCATCCCATCAAAACAGGACAGTGTAAATAAAGAAATCCCCGCCATGATCTAATCTCTAACCAACAACACATACCGTCGTATCTATTAGGTAACAAGATGAAGACTGCAGATTTTAAAACATAATCACGACCAAACAACACAAATTGATAAAATTGTAATCGTTTATCAATTCTTTATCAGATTTGTTGTTAGTTTATTTAGTAGTTTATTTAGTTTATATTAGAAGAGAATGAAACCTCCAACGATACATACATATACAATGTACAACTGTATTTTACGGTATATATCTTGAAATATGAAATGCCTAGAACAATTCCATGACATATCTCGTAAAATTCGTTTTAACATATGATATTGAACATTAGTGTGGTAATTATCATTTTAATATTCTCTTAACCGGTACCTTATATTATAACAATGAACCATGTTACGTGTGCTGGTTTGGCTATGTTCAAGTAAATTATTCCAGTTCAACATATTTTAGAATATAAACCGAGATAAATGAAGCTTTAAAATGTGCATTAAAGTATTTCTGATATACATGATATACAACATAAACAACACAAGCTATACAGTTAAGATTGGCGGTATCAAACTGGTGCGAGTGGACGGGGGAGGTGTTGCGTTATTATATATTACTTCTCAATAATACCTGGTCTGCTATTGTATCCGTTCTTCCAATGGATCACATTTGTTTTGTATTTTTTTTAAATGTATAAATGCATGATAACAACAGCATTCGAAAAAAAATCATACCCTATCTGAACCGGATACACATGACTGATTCTTTGTCTTGCATGTTATTTACATTCTGCGCATTCACGTCTCCAACTACTATTGTATTGCGTTTTATTTACACAATAAATAGAGAATATTATGTCAGTGCCGTTTGCTATCAAGTTTATTAGGCGAGGCTTAGAAAACGAAGAATGGCGAGGCTCTGCCGAGCCATTCTTCGATTTCGTGCCGAGCCTAATAAACTTGATAGTAAAAGGCACTCACATAATATTCTATTTATCATGTAGATTATCCACCTTTTTTGTATGAATTACTATTATTACCTATTTCTCAGAATGTTACGCTTATCGAGGACGCCGCCATGTTGTTGTCTTTTGTTTGTTTTACGTGCATGACGTCAGATAACGTTACGTACAATAAACGCCGAGGGATTCCGCATTGATTTGCTCTATTGATCAGTGCCCAATAAAGCAAATTTTAATAGGTCACCCCTTTATTAAGCAGAAAAGTGCATATCTGCATGATAAAGTCATTTAACTGCATTGTTAATACAGAGCACGACTTTTATATTCCCCAATGTGTAAGATCAGGCATTCCATCACCCATGTAAAACGCTCAATCGTAAAAACCAATCCCGTCATTTTCTGGATCCCGCCTCGTGTGTTATCGACACTTCGGTATGTTCAAAATCTTTGTTATTTACAATATAGTTGAATGTTTTATCACTGCTTTCGTGTAAATAAACTATAGATGGAGCAATCGACTAAATGACATTGCAATACGCTGAAGATAACTTAGATTTTGAATGCAAATTCGTTTTGGGGAAATCTGACGCGCGTCACACTTGAACGATGAACCAACATGGTGACCTTCGATATACATTCGAGTATTGCTGCGAAGTATTGTACGAGATGTTGCGATGGTAAACCGCGGATATGAAAGAAAATATATTATTATGTCGGGCTGTTATTTTTCTCATGAGACGGAGAAGTTTCAGAAAATTAATTCAACGAATGTGGCATTTTCTCAAATCCGCAAATTAATGCTGATAAAAAACGACGTCAATACCATTATAAGATATAAACTTCAGCAATATATGAATATTATTGCTGACAACTATTTTCCCGTCATATATTTATTGTACCTCGCGATTATCATTATCCCTGAAAATATTCCACGGTAGTGACATAAAAACGTTTTCCGTAATGGACAATTCACAATCTACATAAATCTTTTGGGAGAACTGAATTTCTAAGACAGCAACATATTGAATAAGAAGCGTGATTAGGGAAAATGATCCAACGTGTTTATTTATCATAAAATGGGAGGTTACTTCGTTACCTGGACTAAAGGAGCTTTCGCATGTTTAGCATGCCATAAAACCGCGAATTATGTTTAAAATGCAACGCTACAATAAAGTATCATAAGAGCAGGATAGTCTTCACATATATAAACCTGTTATAATGAGGCTCAAGCGTTTATTTATTTATTCGCACTTGAGTATTCGCAGGGAACACATTCATTACAGCATTGTGATAAATGACTAGTACACTCACAGCTGCTATACCGGATTCACGCCACTATTATCTGCCCTTGAGTATTCGTGCCCTACATATGATGGAGGTAGACTAAAATCATAATTCCATTTTTTCTACTTTTTACAGGGTTTTACATTGCACACATGGATTCATCCTTACCAGATGCATACTGTACAGTATTTTAGGAAGAGATCATGTATCATTTTAGACATCATGGACCGAATCACCAATGGTTGTATTGTTTTCATATTATTATGTTACATTTTGAAAGAAATTAAAACAAAGGTTCAGCTTTGTTAATATGTGTATATTGTGTTTTTAAATACATATGTTGGATCAATGGAGAATTTAAGCCTAAGGACATGTTGTAAAATTAATTATGTTTATCTCTATGCCACGAACAAAAGGCTTACAAAAGGACCCTTTGTGAAATTAATGGTGGTGTGGAGACGACCAGACATACATATATGGAGCGTCATATAACAGGGAAACACTGCACCTACGTCATTGTTTATTTTTCACGGAATAGGACGAAAACACATGATTGGTTGTTATGTTATGTTAATGAGTGTAAATGTGTATCTACTTACTAGTTGATTAACTATAATAGTTTTTAGAAAGACGTATATACTGAGCCGCCAATAGCTTATGATTGCGACACTGATTGATACGCATCACATAACAGAATATTTGATAATTCTACCAAGCAACTTACCTTAGTGGTGGAGAAGACATGAATTTTCAATGAATAAAGTCGCCACTTTTAAATAAAATACAATAATGGGTAACAAGCACAATGAGTTACGTTAGCGTTTGTTTAGTGCTGTGTGCTGAAAAACGTCGCTCGACTACAAATCAGTCGTGTTATTACGTACTGGTCCATTGGGAAAATCAAGATCATTCATTATGGCTTTTAAGTAGGATAACGCTTAAACTGGTGCTACGGGGCGTGAGAGGTGTAGCAACGTATATTTTCACCGGATACCCACGACAGATTCTTATAATCCATAGTAGAAAAGAAAGGACTATCAATGTTCAATATGTCAGCTAGATACAGAGAGGTGTCATTAAAGGCCTCAGTTACATCTGTCTGAGTATCTGATGAAAGAATCAACATGAAATCTCTTTCATAGCAATACGAAAACAAATCTGCGACAATATATGCACAGTTCGTACCCGTAGATATGCATCTATGCTATTAAACACACTATTTCTGCATTATGAGTATCTATGAGTATGCAGTTTCATAGATGGGTATTGCTAATTAATTTTAGTTTGACAGTTTGCGTTAGGTATTGCTGGTCTTGATACTATTTATTAGTTTATTAATTTTTAATAGTCGTTTACGTTAGATACTAATTTTAAAATTAGCTAGTGTTTACTTTATGTTATTAACCATGTTTTCATATGTTGGTCAAAATATACAATAGAATTTAAGCTGCGCAGTTATTTGTTTCTAAAAGAAGTTCGTTCATTGTGCAGATTAATTGTTTAACTACCTCAGCAAGTATCAGTGAGTGGTTTTAAGTTAGCTATTGGTAATTGTTTCACATGAAATCAGTTGATTATCAGAAATGCTGCTACAATGCATCAATGTTATATTTTTATTTGTGGCTTTTGTAGAATCATTTATTCATGTTCAGTACTTTGTTTTAGTGATGACAACTGTTTGCCTTGTATCAAATTAATATCGATGTTTTCAAGTAAGTTAAAACCAACTGTTGTTGTTGCCCACACCGTATCCTATGATTTCGTCTTCATCTAGACCACGTAGCTCACGTTCTCAACAATAGCTCTTCACGCCATTCACTGGAGATAACTGGCGTAAATACCTCTACAAAATACAATAATATTCAAATGAGTAACATTATATATAAAGGTCGAACATGAAATGATGCAATCTTTGGCAAAGAAACCAACACCACTTACAGAGACGAACAGTAATTACAAAAATGAATAAAAGGCAATATATGACATCACAAACATACAATGGTTGACAATAGGGCTACCGACATGGAACGGTCAGTATGTTAATCCGAATTCTAAGCTGTCGTTCAAAAAAAGTAATACATTAAACTTTAACAAAACGTGTTATTATACCAGTAGTTATTCAATCATTACCGCAGCGGCACAATGTAAATCAAAACCAATACAACGACGTCTCCATCCAGTGTAACACATACAACTAATTATCAAGTTCTAACCAATGAACATAAGCAATACACACTTCATAATCAATGTGATGACTCAACGACTCCTCTGTAGAATCCTTTACAAACGAATACAATAAATCATCTAAAGCAAACCTGGCTTACTTATATTGTCTATTAATGCTGCCTTGTTGGTTAGAGAATAGTTTATGGCGGGGACTTTATTTACACTGTCCCGTTTTATTCTGATGAAGTAGGGTAAGTGTAAGGTTTGGTGCACTCTAGAACCTGGTTTAAACCCCCAGCGGCCTTTTATGTCACCGCCCGTTCCAAGGCGGTAGCCTTATTGTCAAGCTTTATTGTCAACCCTTTTGTGTTTGTGATATCTTACTCGGTTTTTTATTCATCGTTAAAGTTGTTCTTTGTTTCTGTGTTTGTTTGTGGTTGACTGTCGTCCTTTAATGCTACTTTTCCTGTTCGATTTTTATATCCAATTTTAGTATATCATGTAAATGTATACCATAATGATTTAACCATCCAATAGTCAAAAGGTAATACATATATTGGCATTCACAATGCAATGAAACTCAAACGAATGCAAATATATACTATACTGAACAAAAAAAGAAACTTCCGCATTTTAAGCTGTGATTTGCACAGGGTTGACTTTGTAACACTTTGTACACCAATCTAGATAAAAGTTCATCATTTTATACTTATCACTCAATCATTCTGATCAATATTAATAATCATCAAAAACCAGAGTTAGTGTGTTGCTGCTAAAACATGTTTTATTCAAATTGCAAATTCACTATATTTGTATTATAAAGGGGGGTAATCTGAAAAATTCATTCTTGACAGCTGTATGGCGCACAGGTGAGTGAACAGGTCAGGTCACTTTATCCGTCTTTATGGTGCTGGGGTTAACTTTTGTTAACTTCAATAGAACAAAACTGTGTTAAATCAAAGTTCAAACCACAAGACCCGGACATGCTGTTTAAACCAAAAACAAGGGGAATAACTTTGCGTACAAGTTTGATTCAAAGAAAATTGTTTTCATGACAGTGCTGGCCTTTTAGCAAAGGTATTAACATATAAGATCAAACAAAATATATTTGCATTGTGTCTACATGTATGAGTAAAGTTGCCGAAGTTTCTTTATTTGTTGAGTATAGTTAGCTGTTCGACAGATATTTAGAGAACAATGCACACCTCTTTATATTAAATGCATCCATGTAAATATATAGTTACCCTTGGGCTATTTATTCAATTTTTTTTCTGCTAAAAAGGTTATTAAAGTATTAAAAGGTCCCTAAATTTACCTAAATCTCAAAGTGTTTACAATGCCATTGCTGATATTCAACCAATATATGCTTCAATAGTAACGCGTTATTGTCGTTGCAGAGTCTTAAAGTATTGTTTTAATTAAGTTTAAGTTATACTTTCATCTGTCAAATAAATGTATTTATATTATTACCATGGCTGCTCAATATGTCAATTATTGCCTTCATAATAGTTTATTTAGAAATATATTTGTTTTATGTGTTTTTCATTGCAAACACATTGAGACATAAATGGCACGATCATCTCATTTACCCCCGAGTATTGGCGTTTTATGTATGTTTCATATTGTGATGATACGTAAATAATATCTATAAAATAGTTAAAATGTATTTAGTACCTACATGACCTAGAGTAGTAAGTATTTAATATAAATTGTGCACCAGTTCACGTATCACGACGCCAAACCAAAGGCTCTATTTGGGCGCTGGAGACAGGATAATAGCGAGGATTGTGCGCATATAAAATCGATTCAAGCTAACCAGTAGGCCATATTGCCTACTGACCGTTCCAAGGGTATGATTAAATTGGTACACAACATTTAGGGCAACTATTTTTCCAAATGCATCCGACGGTCATCTTGAATATACAGGTATTATTCCTATACACTTACCAAACATCTCTTCTTTCCTTTCAATTCTTTTTAAAAACAGATTCGCGTTTAATATCTCTGCTGAATAATGTTCTTTAAATTGGGTTTAACCAACATAATCGAATTGGCTCCGAGACGTAATAAATCAGTAATTTGGCATGGAATGGCATTCAAACCCTCTTGTGTATACGCGATATATAGAATATTTAATAGCATATGTGCTTCTCCAAAGACTTATCATCAAACCTCATTAAAGATTTCTGAAACTCTTGAACACATATTACGTCTTGGGGAATTTGTCAACTTCTCTGACATTAAACCCGAAGTTTATCATTCCGTATTGAATACCTCTTCAATATTACGTAATTAGTAATGACAAATAATTATCCGTTTGCTAAATGACGCTAATTCATGACGTCAGTCTCATTTATTATGTAATAATTGCAAACTGTGCTCATTGCTATAACCGGTGTATGCAGTGTCAGTCTAATTTTGAGTACGGTATTCATCACGCGACGACGAGACTACATGAACGAATGACAATAGATTATTTTAAAATTAATAGTGAGAGGGTTGAACGAAGGCAGAGAATAGTAAGATCTCTAGACATGTTTTGTACAATTTCTGAACTTGTTATTTTTCAATAACATCGAGGATATTTATTTTTTTTCAGTGAAGTTTGAAACTTTATTTCATCGAGTGTTGCTCTGGTTTCCGCCAAGTTACTAAGTACTTGCTTTGAGCTGTTCGTAAATGCTACATTTCCTGTTAGATATCATGTATCTATCTGCTTGTGTTCCCTAGATCATGAGTTAAACTACAAGCGTCCTTTGTGCCAATGAACTTTGCAAGGCGGTAGTCATTAGTCAACCATTTTATGTTCGGGATGGCGCAAAATATTCCTCTTATTTATTCTTGCAATTGTTAGTACCAATGCGTGTTTTTATGCCCCACAAAATGTTCGGGGGAGCATATAGTTGCCATCATGTCCGTCCGTATGTACGTCCGTCTGTCTTGCTTTCTTGTCCGATTAACTCCTCCTACGTTTTTCATCCGATGTTCATGAAACTTCAAACGAAGTATCAGTATGATGTCTAGTAGCGCATATTATCAGAACGTTCCGGTTAAATGAGTTTTGGCGGAGTTACGAGACTTCGAATTGTTTACGATGCTAAAGCTTGTCCGTTCAACTACTTTTACACTTTTCATCCGATGTTCATGAAACTTCACAGGAAGTACCAGGGCTGTCTAGTATCGCATTTATTAAGACGTTCCGGTTGAGTGATTTTTGGTGGAATAGACTTTGACTTTTATTTCAAATCGTAATCTTGTCCACTCAACTCCTACTAGGTTTATCATCCGATTTTCACGAAACTATACAGGACGTATCAGTGTGATATCTAATAGCATTTGTATATGTTTTGAGCATTTACTGGAAAAAAAGCAACAATTTACTCAGCATTCAAACAGAACTTTAAGAACAATCATATTCTACCGCAATATATTAAAATTACAAACTAGTCCAATAAATTGATTGTGGTTTTACTGTACCAGCAAGTCATTAATAATAAACGGTTTCCCTATGGTTACAGTATCATCTCAATAAAACTTCACTATTGTCACAGATATTAGTACCACTTCACTATTGTTGTCATTCATTGAAATGTGAGTGTTTCGGTATTGAAAACGGATGCCTTCACGTCGACATTTAGACTTCGCAAATTATCGTGCTGACAATAAGCCTTTCCACAACGCAAGAATATATTGTTCAAAAATAAAAAAATCGATTACAAAATCAAAATAAAAGTCCAAAAGCGACAACTTGAAAATATATACTGAAAATGGGATCTCTTCGGAACAACACACACAAAACAACACACACAAACTCGCATACTATAACAGTAGCAGACACGGTTTTATTGAGCACCGGCTTAAGCGATATTCTACTTAAAAACCATAAAGATTGGGCTTGATGATCCTAAAGGACTATTGAGTAAAAACACTACTGAGTATCATTCGGGGCGACTTTATGCGGCCGCCAATCAGCATTAAACAAACGCTAGTGTGAATGTCAATTAATACTGAAAAAAATATCCCTTGGAAGCAATAAACACAAAAATGAGATAAGTAGTAGACTCAGATTTATTTAGTCTGTTATTTAGACGGAAGTTGGGAAAAACAATTCGAAGAATCTAGATGTGTGAATATATAGCATATACGAGACCTGTCCGTTGATCTGCTACCTACTGTATCCCCTGTAAGGAACCATTTTCCAAAAGTACGTAAAAAAACGAAGTGATGCAATCAAATCCAATGTTGCATTAGACTTAGATTGTTCTTTAATAAGAAAACCACAATTTGATGTTTACACGCTAGATGTCTCCTTGAAATTAAGATTAATCTAGTACAAACCGTATCCACGTAATGTGCGTTAAGTGAAAATGTAAAAGTGTATGAAATCAACTATAATAAGTGCCACTGGCCCACATAAATGATCCAGTTTAAAGGACATCGACAATTTGATTTTATCCGCTACTCTTTTCTGCTGTACCATGGAGCTACTGACAGTCAGGTAAAGCAAAATAGCATATGGCATCGAAACACATAGTTCAGATGATACATATAATCTGAGCCTACTACCCAATAAAATGAACACACACAACATAGGGTTAGGCCATGATAAATCCTATATTAATAATGTCTTTTATCACATACGTCCCTATAAATACGTTGTTTTTGAATATACGATACGACATAGACCTAGCTAGTCATATCCATCAGGATTTCGTTGCCGGGCAATAAAGCCGGGCAATAAAGCTATATTGCACGCATGAAATATAGGGTGAAAAAATGTCATATCACGGAAATAACCGAATAGCTACGATTGTATACGATGCTTGTCGTCTGCGTTTCACTAGTTTCTTCAATCCTGTTTTCGAGGCAGATTATTGGCTAAAGAATCATTATCCTTGGATAAAATAACCACTTATGACAATTCACTTTGAAAATTTAAAATTCATTGGAATTTAATTTCAATAAGATTTCGGACAAAAATAAATGTTGTGTACTACTTACGTGACAGACATGAGCACATCAGAATGGACTAGATCTATATTTTTTTTTATCTCCCTTGAAACAGCGTACTGAGTGAGTTGAAGTTGAATTTCGACAAAGCTCAAGTATATGATAATGTGTATTTTTATATCACACCCTATATCAGGCGCTCGACCCATATCAGCCCTCTAGCTAATTCTCTCGGGCTGATATGGCGTCTCAGGCCTGATATAGGGTGTGATATGAAAATACCCATTTATTATTCTCTGTTTATTTTATGTTTAACAATGAAATACTGTATTTTATCAGTGAAATAAAAGTGTTAATGAAAATTGTGAAATACAGAGTTTTATATTAACAGTCCCTCCGGGACTACTTTTTTATACTAACAAATTGTACATTATGTTCAAAGAATGAATTTTAAAAGTTAAAAGGCAATGACAGCCGATAAATATATTTAAAAAATTGTCCTATTTCAGTGGGTATAAATAAAATATCTTTAGACTATATTTTGTAATCGGGCAAAAAAGTGTAAAGCGGCTTAGTTGTTCTATTTGACAATTTGTTGTTTTGTCGTGAATAACATATTTTATTTCATCTCAAAGAGAAAAGTTATATAGCCTGAGTTTCACTCATGCTTCGCATTTGTGAAACTATAAAGTTTTCTCACTTCTCGATGAAATAAAAGATGGTATTCACTCAAAAACAACAAATAGCTTCTATATACTACAGGTGAAAAGGTATCATATTTTATTAATATATTAATATGGGCTGTGTACGTCTAGTGCGCCATCATAAATTATACTATGAACAACTGTTTGTCTGAAGTAATGGTAATTAACGAAAGACACATTGATGAATTAATACTCGTTGACACAATTGGATCATAAGAAAGTGATGATGCATGAGCGTACCATCTGGACAGAATGACACCATTGTAATCAACAAATGACCGTATTCCAATCCAGTGAATTTGAATTTGAATTTGAGTGAATACATCCACATGGTTAGCCTATTAGCGGAATACTAATTAACTGTATAAGTGGTACTCGATGGCAACAATTAGTATAATAATAATATGTGTATAACCAATTAATATGTTTACAGTATAAGTCAGTTGGTTTATTCCCGCTTTTAGTACCAACACAATATGTTGCAATTAGCACACACAAGTCGTGCCAGATTCATTTGTTGGTATATTCAGGTTTTATTCAGGCTCAAACATATATACATGTTCATCTCCAATACATTTGGCGGCAACAGTTACACACATATATTATGAGAAGAGTATGATAACAAGTATAGGTAATTTGACGGTTTTTTGACAGATTATAATATATACATATTAGCATATAGTTCCATTAGTAATAATTATACATTCACGTAATTCATAATCTTGTATCTACAGTAATAAGATACTTCTGAATAATTATTCCTTATGCATATTTCTTAATACTATGGTGAAAACAATAGCTAAATGTAATTAATGTATTGTTAAGTACAGTAGTACTTAGAGGTTAATATACGGCCGTGGTGTGCCTTTTGTCGATAATGGCACACCTAGTGCCGTAATGGCCCGAGGGTTTTAGCCCGAGGGCCATGCACTAGGTGTACCTTTATCGACAAAAGGCACACCACGGCCGTATATTTGCCTTTTTATTACATACCTTACTATAAATGGAGAAGATGAATAAGAAAAAAGGTTGCATTTTTATTACAAAATACGTCGACATGTTTACAAAACGGTGTACATTAAACATACAAGTAGCATAAGATGCAAACAATTACATTAGATCTACATTAAATTAATAATTTACGTTAAGTTAGTTTTCTTCCTTGTCTTTCGCTTTAATGATATATTTGAAAGCTTCAAACGTTTAATTACTGGGCGTGAAAATTGCAGTTGAGATGTCAACGTCCACCCCTCAGCCATAGCGCGCCAATATGACGTCTTTGTAATAGCTTGATGACGTTGACGTCTTCGCGTGCGGACAGTCTATTGCTACTGTGCCGATTTTCCATAATGGCACAGTGTGCCGACTATGGATTTAGAAACAGGACTGATAATCATTGTTTTTCTACTAAAATGTGTTACTATTTATAGTAAGGTATGTAATAATATACTATAAATAGGTCCTTATGTACATATTTAATTAAAATAGTAACACTAATGCTTTTAAAAAAACTACATCATTCGCATAATGGTGTTTTTTCAAAAAAAAAGCAAATATATAATTATATTGTTCACACACAAACTATTTCAGTTTACTGCTTTCTTGTTTTGTATTTGTTGATATACTACTCCGATGAGATACTAGAATGTGAGTGATACTTGTGTTTAACGAAGCATGAAAAGTCAGCAATCAGATTCAAAAGCATTAAACTTCAAGGACAGATAACAGACAGATACAGCAGTAACATCCGCCTACGACATATACGAAGACGAATTAAGACAACCTGTCCTTTTAACTTATATTACTTGCTAAATAATTCAGTTTCGTAGAAAGATACATAACACTTATATCATGTATATAATTGATATAATAACCCTCAATGGGCTGAAAACACGTTCTTAAGTGATGTCATTTTGTGGATGCACCAGGATATGTTTCCTATGTAATGTTCAACAGTGTCACTTGAAAGTTTGTTGGGTTGGTAGCTTTATTTGTTAATGTAATTGATTTGTTCCAATTGTGAAACTTGCAGGTGTTTGTTTGTATTAGTGACAACTCTAAACTATACCATATCGTGTGTGGAAAGTAGTAGTAGTGTATTGCATAAACTTCCCACTTTAATAAAAGCTTGTTACAGTTTCTTTAATTGAATGAGATTGTATAGTCGCACCAACAACTACGGTCTTTTGGCGGCCTTTCCAGCTTGCATTTGTTGAGAATGAGGCCAAGTGGCCCTCCGGACAATTTTCGCGCACGGACGGGCACCTGGATAGAACCACAGACGTTGCCCAAGCCAGCTGTATAGCTTCCTCACAATAAAGATTCCCAGGCCCATGCGGAATCGAACCCACATGGGTTAGGGGCAGTTTGATACAGAGACGTTTCTTTAATTGCTTACCCTTCGAGCAAGTCACTGATCACGCTTGTTGTTTGTCTTATCAAATGTGATTTATGTTTTAAAGGTTGCGTCAACTGACGTTAAATAAACAGAATACGGTGGTGCGTCATATTTGTTTGTTTTCCCTTATTAAACTGTGTACTGATTGACATACAAACATATACGCAGGGGCGGATCCAGGATTTCAGCTTAGGGGGGGCGTAATATTTTGGTCGATTTTCGGGTCCGTCTCTAGCCTCATAAAACGTTTGCGGTAGTGCATTTATAGGGTAAAAAAGTCCGTTTTCAAATAAAAGATTTAACAATGTGTTAATTAAACCACTTATTAGCCATTATGCGTCGAGCGAGCGAAGCGAGCAAGAAAAAAAATTATACTGAGGGCGTCCATCTAAATTGCTTGATGTTTTATCTACAGTAATATGGACATACACGTATGAATAACAAAAGTCCGTTTTCAAATAAAATAATTTAACAATGTGTTAATTAAACCACTCATTAGCCATTATGCGTCAAGCGAGCGAGAATTTTTTTTATACTGAGGGCGTGCAACGAAATTGTTTGATATTTTATCTACAATAACATGGACATACATGTATGAATAAAAAAAGTCCGTTTTCAAATAAACGGATTTAACAATGTGTTAATTAAACCACTCATTAGCCATTATGCGTCGAGCGAGCGAGAAATTTGTTTATACTGAGGGCGTGCATCGAAATTGTTTGATACATTATCTACAGTAACATGGACATACATGTATGAATAAAAAAGTCCGTTTTCAAATAAAAGGATTTAACAATGTGTTAATTAAACCACTCATTAGCCATTATGCGTCGAGCGAGCGAGATTTTTTTTTATACTGAGGGCGTGCAACGAAATTGTTTGATATATTATCTACAGTAACATGGACATACATGTATGAATAAAAAGTCCGTTTTCAAATAAAAGGATTTAACAATGTGTTAATTAAAGCACTCATTAGCCATTATGCGTCGAGCGAGCGAGAATTTTTTTTATACTGAGGGCGTGCATCGAAATTGTTTGATATATTATCTACAGTAACATGGACATACATGTATGAATTATAAAGTCCGTTTTCAAATAAAAGGATTTAACAATGTGTTAATTAAACCACTCACTAGCCATTATGCGTCGAGCGAGCGAGAAAGTTTTTTATACTGAGGATGTGCATCGAAATTGTTTGATATATTATCTACAGTAACATGGACATACATGTATGAATAAAAAAGTCCGTTTTCAAATAAAAGGATTTAACAATGTGTTAATTAAACCATTCATTAGCCATGATGCGTCGAGCGAGCGAAGCGAGCGAAAAAAAAAAATATACTGAGGGCGTATTTGATATTTTATCTACAGTAAAATGGACATACATGTATGATCCGGAATTTTTAGGGGGGGCGCGCGCCGGGTGCGCCCCCCCCTGGATCCGCTAGTGATACGGATAGATGACTCGAATAACTGATGTGAAACCACGGAATTGTCAACTTTATAATGAGTTTATCTAGGAAAACATACAATGTAAACATTTGGAAAGCATTTAACGTTTAAGTATTGCCACATTTTAGAAGTGTATGCTGCTTCGCAATTACCCCTAGCCACTTATTAAGCAAAAACATATTTAACATGTTTAAGGCAATGAAATTAAACCGACACTTGATTTTGAAACTGAGATGTATTTATACTGCAGTCTACATAGTATTTCGCTTACACTTAGTGGAGGCGTACACGAGATCATTCGTCAGAAATTTCAAACACCACAAGTACGATTATCATTAAGATCGTTCGCGTAGTGCATACACTAATATTTTTTATCTTTATTTGAACACTTGCAAACTATAGACTTTATTGCGAAGCACAGTGATGCTATGAACCTGTTTGCATAACATCTCGCTAACATGTGCAACACTTTTCACTAAACGTCAGGGGCTGTGTCCTTCCCAATATAATTTCGGTCATTAACTTAAAGCTACACAGTCTCTATATCAATCAATTTCGTCTTTTTAGACGTGTCCTTATTTGTAACTTCATGTTCTCCAGCTCATGTCGAAATCGGGTATTTAAAGATGAATGGCCACCCATTTTTTAGTATTATCAATTAACACATTTAACTCTTAAACATCCTATGAACATTTCTTGGTAGTCTCGGAGAGAAACCTATATTGAAAACCGCTACTAAGTTGTATGTTAAAATAGGTATAATTTGACGTAGATACTACTTTTACCACTGCGTGACTGCACGGGAAAATTAGGTAAATCCGAATTGTATATCTGCCAAACTATTGCAAGATAATTGATCAGTACATTTACCTGTGGATTAATTTACCTGTTCATAGTTTTCTACGTCATCAAATAAAATATTATTCTCGCTTTTCACAGCGAATTGTAAATATCTATTGTTGTGTATTGATTTCGATTTAAATAAACATACACATGTTCATGAAACAAAACATGGTCGGAGAACTTTAAACGAATGTAGCGCAGAAAATCATTTACTGTATAGACATCGACCAGTGCACATTGTTCCTATACACAGGTAACAGTAATTTTACAGAAAAGAAAGTCGAACACACGACCTTCAAGTCAGGTGCTCTATCCACTGAACTATAACTAAAGATGGATCATTACACATATAGTCCATCTTGTCGCACGTGTAAATTAACATTGCCTGGTGTAATACTGTATGTTATCAATATGAAACTAATACTTCGCCTCAAAACAACCATATCTCGATTTGTCTTTTAGCGCTTTATGAGTTTGTGTGTGAGCGCTAGTTATTACGTAATGCCTATTTGGTTTAAAAATGCTACAACATACCAATAAATAGCCGTGGTCTAGTGATTCACGTACATCCTTCAAAACCTAAAAGCGGAAGGCTGCGGTTCAAATCCCATACCGGGGAACTATTTTTTTATCACATATAGTCTGAATTCGTATATTTATCGATGTTACCTGTACGGAGGCTAAATAAAAATGTGAAATTTTACGTGTGTGTGTGTAGTTCTGAGGTTTATAGTCCCTCCACCAACAAACACGACAAGTTTCCCTGCCGCGACGGGCACAATAGAGTATGGACTGTTCTAGCTGAATGTGTTGGTTGATCTGGTGCTGCTGTGTAGTGTAGTCGTTTCTCTTGTAGATGTGTAGTGTTGTGTCGCTGCTGCTCTATGTAGTTTCGCTGTGGCGGTGAAGTGGTCTGGCGTGGTGGTCTGGTGGTCTACAGCCGCTAAGGTGGCTGCCCTACATCCGCTAAGGTGGTGTCCTACATCCGCTACTGGTCGGGTTCTATGTTTAGGGCCACGCCCATCACAGTATGACCCCTGCGCCGCACACACCGCCCGATGTCTGTGTCACCCTTAAGTCTTCTGTGGCTTGTGAAATACCACGGTAGAATGTGGGCTTCCGCTGCAACGTGATGACCGAAGTTTATGGTTGAGTATAGGTCCATTGCAGCTTCAGCCCGCGTACCGGTTCCGACTTCAGGGATCTGGAGACATCAGATGATGTGTGCTGTGATGGGACGCAGGAGACATCTTCACTATCAGTCAACCGACGTTCAGTTCAAACCTGAGAATGACAAGTTCTCAGGTACTGAACGTCGGCAGTGCCCTCTCCGCGACGTGCACTCTGTGAAGATCAGGAGAAGTGTGAAATTTTACGCATCGATTTCTGCCTTATATACCGACCTTTGTTGTGTTCATTGATTTGAAACTACTTCACACGTGACTCATTCATATTCATCAGTTATTACCAGTTAACATAGGGACTGTATAGCTTTAAATTAATTAAACTACTATGCTATAGGAAATGCTCATATAAATTCTATAACGAGCTTCTTCAGTTACCTTTTTGTTCCTTATTTTTGCTCATAATTATACAGCTTATTTCCCTAACATAACACTATTATAATAACACTGTATAACGCACCGAATGAACTAGTTCTCTTAGAGTAAATAGGGGATTTATTGTTCAGTAGAGGAATATAAAACTACATTAGAATACACTTCGCTGAGTTATACTACACAACCCTTGAACATCTACGGTTTGGTTTATCACTGTGAAGCATACGAAAATATATAAATAGCCAAATATGTCCAATTACTCGTATTCAGTTTGATCTTTAATCACTGATAGCCTCTGAGGGCTTTCCATCATCATTTATCGTATTTTCTGTAAATTCTGGGCCATGAATATAATGAGGTGAAACTTCAAAAGATTACTGTTTTTTATGCATTTCTTGTTGTTGAAAATTACAGCAACATGGCTGTGATAAAAGCTATATAAAGCACGCAAATACATGTATTTTGTAACAAAAAAAAGAGATGATGCACTTGTTTGAGAGATGTCGGACTTATTTTTTATCAAAATATATGACAACTGCAAATGAAAAAAAAACAATGTATGTTTACGGCTTGATGAAGTTTAAATAGCTATTAGCAAGGATTCTATATCTGAAACTGAGTTCACCTATTTTGCAGATTTCGGAGACTATTTGAACAGCCAGGCATTAGGCATCTATGGTAAATATTATGAACCCTCTTTGGTTGTTAGATCGAAATATTACATGGTATATACATGAACACGCATTTGATTGTCTATATATTATCTATACATCACATACTAGCGCTAATAGTTAAATGGTACGTGTATATGCATGTGTAGCGTTCACTAAGGCATCAAGCATCGGACAGCTAATTACAACCAGACGACTTAAAATAGCTTGGACATCTGTATATAGCTCTATATAAGGAGTGTGGGCGTATACATAAAGCAAATGGGAGGTGTTTTACGCTTGGTTTACTACGAAATTCAACTTTTTGAAACATGGCCGTAAACCCGTATGTAAGCAGAGAAACCTACACCAGGATATCATTTTAAATCCGTCGTTCGTTGTAGCAGCATCGATATAAAACAACATCACTGTCATCATTATTGAAAAATAGTTCGCTCAACATGGGATTCGAACTCAATACCTCCGGATTGACAATCCGCATACATAGCCATCCGGCGAAAGAGACAACTAAGAAACTATGAAAGACTATTTTTCATTTTTACTATCTATTCGACGTTTAATAATTGATTTTGGGTTATTTTCAGCGTGTACTATTCTAATGTTGGAATTTGTAATCTATTGACCCTGCCGTTTTATTTCTGAAGGTCTTTGGTGTACGTATGCACTTATAAACGCATTGAATCACACATACACAAAGTGAAATAAAGGTAGCTTATATATCGTAATACTATACAATATTTATTTCTCACGTATTGTTGCTTTTGACTGTTTGTGCGTGAATGTATTTGGAATTTAATTTAAACTCTCTCGAAGAAATCAAAAGAGATTTTTTTTTGTTCTTTTCGCTGGTAGGATGCTTTTTTTCTCATGAACCGGATCTGTGTCGTAACAGTAATTCATCGATCGTGGCATTCTCTCAAAGACTTAAAAAAACGGCACCGATACCGGTATTACAAGTAAATAAACTTGAGAGATACATAATTAGTACAACAGGTGTTCCACTTATACCGTAACACTTTTGTTTAAGATGTTATTTTTCAGCGGAAATGATTCTCATGAAAACAAAACGTGATTTTATTATGGGAAACTGTCAGTTAGAACGTATACGTTTAAAAATAATCTCCAATTTCACGTTGTTCGTCTTAAATTACATTTTAAATTATGTGCATACTGTTTTCCTATTTTGAACCTATATGTTTCTATTCTATTATTCTATAGTCCTAGAGGTTTACCTTAAACCAAATAATTCCACTAAATGCATATCATTGTTTAAAACTGTTTGCAATTTAAATGTGATCGTATGTTTTACTTTAAGACAAAAACATAAATGCTGCAATAAAATGTTTTCTCGTAGGTTAGCGATGATTTTTATAAATTAACCAAAATAAGCATTTTATTCGTATTTTGTAAGACAAAATTTTTTTTTGTAATTTTTGTTGTATTATCCCATACCATATACATATATCTTTGGCTAACATTTACTATTTGTTTTCATCTTTATTTGCAAACGTGTGTGTTTTGCCCCGAAATCTTAAGTTATATATTTGCTCTTTCTTTTCCTTATAAGAAAGTAATAAAACGTATTATTATTAGAGGAGAAAAACATAACAATGTCTGCAGCTGATGTTTTGAACTAGTCTAGAAGTTTTCATAAATTCAATCATTTTCAAAGTCGAATTTCATGTTAATTTTCGTTGAACTTTTGAAACCCGAAAAAAAATGCATATTTCATTTTTTACGTTCAGACATGGCAGATTAGATCACTATAATATTAACAGACAACTTACAAGTATTTAGTTTTTAAATCGTATTGCAGTTATTTTTATAATCGAAGAATTTTGCTTCAAAACATCCTTCTCTACGGATGCAGCAACATTACATAAAAGTTCATGTCATAATGTTTTATATCGACGGAATCATTAGTCTTGTCATTAAAATAAACATATTCGGCGATAATGTCAAGATATTTGATTCAGTTACAAATTGAAGGTGTTACGTTATAAGTTGAACACCTCTTGTACAGCTGACCTATTGAAGTTTTTATATGACAGTCTATACTGCAACATACCATTATCCTTTTCACTAACAAATATAAATTCCACTGTAGTGAAATAAAAAGTTGTTTCGGAATTTATAGTCCGCAAGTCTAACCTGAGGTACTAGAATTTGAGTATTTAATAGAAAATAAGTAAATGAATATGCTGTAACGATATTATTTGTCACTTTACTAAATAAATAAATAAATAATTAAATTTATTATAAAATCAAAAATTTAAAAGAAAATGATTGGACAGACGGTGGTCACATGATTCCCTATAAAAAAGCGTATTGACCTGAGGAAAGGCTAACAATGCATATTGACTTTTCGTATTGACTCGTAGGCGGGGCTAGAAAATGGTCACGAGCGAAAAGCGCTGGGGACGAATGATACAATGACGTATGTTAACTATCATCCAATCAAATTCGGCGTTACAACTGTGGTTCTGTCACAACAACCAAAATGGACGCCGACAGATTCGCAAAGTTATCGACTGAACAGAAAACTAAAATTTTAGAAGACGTGAATTCTGATAACACCAAAAAGTCAACAGTTACTGCAGTAAATGTACTTCGGGAGTATTTAGCGTGCAGACATTTAAATTTACTCAATGTTATTGTTCAGTTTTAGTTCACCTGAGCCAAAAGCTCTTGTGAGCTATTGAGATCACTCTTTGTCGGTTGTTGTCAACTTTTTAAAGACACTTGGGTTAGAATTTTTTCCCCTGGGGTTTTATAATAAAACGATAATTGCCTTTTTAATATCGGTCAATACATTGTTTTATCGACCTGAGAAAAGGGATATTGACCGAGGACGAAATTGTTTTATCGACCTGAGAAAAGGGACCTTTTTTCAGGTCGATAAAACAATGTATTGACCTCATCAAAAGGCAATAATTGTATAATATTTATCATTAAATAAATAAATAAATAAAAAAAAATAAAAAAAAATAAACAAACAAACACATATTTACATACATTCATAAATAAATAAATAACTCTTGGATTGGTCCTATGGCCATTACTATTTCTGGCATATCCCGATGGCATAAAAAGGAACATCAAATGACTGGTAAGACTATTTGATGCCAACATTCTGAAAGAAGACATACATTTTTCAAGAAAAGTGGGGAGCTTGATTGGAAAATGGGAGTTTCTTCCAAGTAAATGTTCCATTATACATATTACACACACTCCAGAAACTCCAATAAACACCACTGTTTATCTGCAAGACTATATGCTGGAATTTGCCAATAGGACTCTAGCTTCCTGAAACGACGACACATCAGGTCGACAAAAAACAGGGATGATGAAAGTAGTCTATTCAACAATTGTGATCCCTCTCCTTGAATATTCCTCCCCTGTTTTGGAGTCCATACACCAAGAACAAATACTACTTTAAAAGTAGTAAAAACGGTGCAGCGCATGGTGGCTTGCTGGACCCTATGAAAGGTATTACTTAGATTATGCCAGTGTTTCTAACATGCTCCGTGACCTCAGGTTTGGTGTTTTCAGAGGACAGGCGTACATAATCCAATTTGTGTCTTTTTACAAAAATCATTCCTGCCGTATAAAATGCCACCACATGTCCACGCATTGCTTAATTAATACCACGACAATATCATCCCTCTGATATAGAAATGTAAATACTTCAGCAAGCTGCTATAAGTATCGAGAAAGTTACCAAATTCCGATAGTTTAAACAAACAAACGTACCTTTCAAATTTATTAAGTTGTCCTATTCCTCCGGAACCTCGGTAAACATAAACTTCAATACAATAGACATCACGTCGTAGAGAAAGTGTTTTACCAAGCTACAACATTTGGTGGTCTGCACTCTGTAGTGATTGTCTTTTCTCGTCAACATTATAAAAATTATATTTTGTCCATACTGCAAAGAAAAATTTCTCTCGGGATTTTATTGATCAATAGGGCCGTAGGACATGAGCCCATGTCTACGTCCTCGCGACGTGAACAATATTAGGACAAATTGTTCGTATGTACCCCATACCTTGCAATACACAAAAAACAAAATGGCGACTATAGCATTGCCGATTCGTTTAGGAAACCGGTGATTGTTTCCTTTATATTGCTTTTCTGCGCTTTCCATTGTGTGTAAAGGTCTGAAATAATCGTAAGTATATATTTTTTTGGCAATTTTACAGGAAATTAAAGATTAACATAGTGATAAAATACGTTTATTTTTATGAAAAAAATATTAACTAATTATCATCTGAAAGACACGCCACAACATTATTAGTTATTAGGATTCTTGACAGAGAACATGGGCTCACATTCCCTGCCTGGAAATTATATTCACCCTAGCCGTTAGAAAAAATGATATTTTGTCTAACTCGACAAAGTAGTTAGAAATGAATTCCTCTGAGGCACATCTATCACGCTGCTCCGACAGACTTGATGATTTGACGACTTTTAGTTCTGGAAATCTTCCAATAAAAGTAAAACCATCGCAGACTGAATATGTTTTCTTGTTTTAGTCGTTTCCCAAGGTGTACAACATAGTATGTTGCCATGCCACACACCTCATCTCTGGTATAGCCGTATCCAACATCTGCTAGTACTTTCATATGGGTCACTGGCTGGGCTGGGATAAAATAGACTCTGGCCATTTCTTCGTACAATCAACCGGTAAACGATTGTCAACCCTTTCACGTAGTGTTGTCAGTGGCACACCGTACTGCTTTGCTTGGATGCATCATTTACAGATAGATGGTCCTCCTTTGCAGCTTGGTATGTTCTAGTGAGTGCAGATAGTGAATAAGCTCTTCTTTTACCATATGACATAGGACCTATAAGCTGTAAATATAAGAAAACACCATTCAACCTAAAAAACAAATACAGACTTTCAATAAGTGACTACAAAATAACCTAAAGGCCGTAATGGGCTTTCGTAGGAAAGAAATGGTTGGTATTTTTCTAACCGTACTCCGTTATTATTTTTAGAGTTGACAAAGTTTTTGCAGGCAGAGATGGCGTCTGTGGATACACAAGAGATAGTGTCTGTGGATACACAGATGCTACATGCGTTATTTTATCGTTTTAAGTGCTATCATAAAATGACTTCAAGTTAGTGGAAATATTATTCATCAACAATGTAAGTGACGTTTACTTATCTATTCGAAGCATTTTCTTGAAATTGTTGTAGAAACAAAGGGACCGAAAGTTTTACGATCTGTTTACTTCCGTGTTTATTTTTGACGTCATAGTGGAACATAATTCCATCAGACATAGTAATGTTGCCATAGTTGGACTCGTTCACAGTGAGCTCAGGCTTCCACTCAATGCACTAAAAACGAAGCGTTTTTTGTTTGTTTTGTTTTCACTTTTAAAGTCACATTGTCTTCATCAGGCAGGCAGGCAGGCAGGCTAGCAGGCAGGTAGACAGGCAGCCAAACAGACAGCCAGACAGCCATACATCCAGTCAGCCAGCCAGCAAACCAGCCAGCTAGCCGGCCAGCCAACACGATAGTTGAATGAATTGTTGGTCATTTAGTTACATGCGTAATATGTATACAACGGAAAATATCATATATCATGCCACCTGTCATGTCAGATTACCAAAGCGTATTTGGAAGATGTCTTAACCAACGGTATATCCAGGGAATCTAATAAATATAAAATTATGCAGAATTGCCGCGGGTAATTTAGCTTCGTCTGTACCAAAATTCTGTGAAATCTCTACAAGTGCCGCCGGAAAGTAATCTACATCAATATTAACGTTATGTCTCAAAGTTTATAATGAACGTACAGCAATAATCATAATAAAGAAACATAACGCCTGTACAAACAATTTACGTATTCAGCTCTAAAAAAGCGTTGAAATTAATATACGCCTGATCGTGCATTCTGTGTATGCTGTCTGGAAGAATGTTTCAACACACAGCCTAATTCTGACGACTTGCTTGGAACTTATATTACCAAATCCGAAATAAATAATTCGGCAAACGCGCGATATATGTGTTACAAAGGGATACAGATAACTTAATACAAGTGTCAGTGCACTTACGTAATCACTGTAATTGTATCAAATGGTTGATGTAACGGTTGTCGAATTTCCATTCTATATAATTGTCTAGGAACTTGCCGAGTAACGTTATATTAATTAAACTATATTTGGTAACTGTATATGAATCCTATATTTCTATGCAGTTTTACTGGCGTAATACACAATGTCATGGAATTGAATCCTTGATTATATCGTTTTGTTTGATTTAAGAAGGAAGTGACTGTAAACTCTATAAAGGTATACGTCTAATTAACCCAGAGTTGCTACGTGAAATCCATTATGGTGTTATTTTGGAATTCCATACAAAAAAAATATAATACTTTCTTCCAATGTTATTTTCTTATTTTCTCCGTCGGTTTAATTGATGCTTGCATCGCAAGTGATTCAAGGATATCACAATAAAATACCTGTTTAACATGTTTAATGCGTTATCTCATAATGTATACCTTTAATAACTACTAACAATTTGGTGGTTTGGTTCTTATGCACTGAGGTTATTTATAATAGTTTTTAATTGAATGTATGCTCATATAACATCAAAATAAAACAAACACAATTTACATATTTTAAAAAGGCACACTGTATTATACATTGAGCCGCATTATTACGAACCCTAAACGTGAACACGGTCACAAATTTAAAAAGTGTCATACATGTATTAACATTTTACTATATATGTGAACATTATTATAAATGTGAAGACGACTCGGTAACACATGCAAGACAACGTTACTATATACATGTTTCCCTACCACAAACATATACAAATGTTAAACGTGAACACGTAGTCTTTCCTTTCAAAATCATTTAATGCGCGGACACATGTTTATATACGTGTGCGTGTTCGTGTCTGTGTATGTGTGTGTGTGTGTGTTCGTGCGTGCGTGTTTGCGTGCGTGTTTGTTTTCGAGCGCTGTTGTTGTTGGTCAACACAAAACGAAGATTTTCATTTTTCATAATCATTCTTCTTCTTCTTCTACTACTTCAAAAGCGTCAGCAAAATGTATGGTTTGCAATCAGGACTGTTATTCATTCGATCTTTGGAGATCGATGAGCCCGATGCTTATATATAGATATCGGTGGAACATTTTCAAATGTTTTTGTTTTCTTACTTAAATTTCGATTCGGTGGTTCCACTACTCCAGCCGATAAAGGCTCTGGGTATTGATTAACCACCATAGGATATGTTGTCTGCTTTTTGTGCACAGGCTTTATAACCGCAGATCCTAAATTCCATTTTGTTTATTTCGCTCTTCGAGGCGTATAATTGTATTATATATTTGGACCATACGCCGCTGGACATGGAATAATGACATTAAATATGGCATGTCCACCGCCATAAGCATGCCATCATGGGGATGGTTAAAATTCTGTACTACTTATTTTATGAATATTGAGTTCCGCTCAACCCGGGGCTAAGGGTCGTGAACGGTAGCAAGCATATTTCGCTACCGTTCATGAACAGTCTCAATCAAACCGAGACTGCAATATTTCGTATTTATCGTGTTCAGCCGTTTCCAAAGGTCCACTGTCATACTCTTTTGTACACAGGACAGTTTTGCAAATCGCTAAACGAGATAAACAGAGATAATAACGGATCGAATATTACATGTACGTACAGTGAGTTGGGGGTATAAACTCACTTATATTCCTCGAAGTGCCAAATGTTAACTTATTTGATGATTACATGTTGCCTTTTGTCTAACAAATAGTCATATCTCACTTTATTTTAAAGTATCATTTTTGTTGTTACAATACACGCATCATTCGATCAGTAACGATATATTTTCAGAAAGGTGTTACTCTTAATGATATATTTTGCAGGGAGACATTCTCCAGACCATGTCACTTCTGCATGAATGTATGCGTTTTTGACGTATCTTCATGCCAACATTAAAATAATCTAACAAAAATGATCTGGGAAAATCGATCAATGCACTGTATTAATGCGAACATTGCGCCCACTAACGAGTTTTACAGTTACCAATAATAATGTCCGGAAGGAAAGTCTAGACTATGTAAGCAAACGAAAAAGAAAGAAGATACTATTGTTTTACAATAACGACATAATACATCCACGTTATATACAATTATGCATCGATTGTATTCGAAGCAAACGATTTAATCAACGCAATGACCGTATCAAGGAACTCTTACTATGAAAACTAATACTTACTTTGATATGTAAGAGAAAGATTATGGAGAAATACAATACAATTGATGCAAAGTTCTCTTGCAACCTATCTTAGAAACTTGACTGATTTTCTTTAAGTGCTATTAATCCCACGGAAGAAATATTGTGTACAATATAATCTATCTAGCTTAAGTTTGCAATGCTTTATATTCAAGAAGCAACGTATTATATGAAGATATATATTTACCATATGAAACTAAGTATGTCACCTAGTGACTACATTGACATGCATTGTTTGCTAGAGATTATAACCTGGCGGGAATATTTTTATTTACACTGTCCCGTTTTATTGGGATTACAATAGGATGAGGTTTGGTGCAACCTAGAACATGGTTTAACCACCAGCGGCTTTTTTTGCCACTGACCGTTCCAATGCCGTTGTCTTATTGTTAACCATTTTGTTTTTGTGATGTCATATCTTGCCTTTCATTCATAGTTATAATTGTTGATTGTTTCTATACATGATTTTGGTTGAGTGTGGTCCTTGAATGCTACCGTTCTTGTTCGACTTTTATATCTACTTTTAATGTAAACTTTTAACATGATAAATACTGACGTCATCGAGCTTTCTAAGATGCTACATTCTTAATAATGAACTCGCACATATGGTCAGTCTTGAGAACCAAATAATCATAAACATCGATTTACACGATTGGAACACTTAAACAAGGAACAAATCCTCACTGTGACCTTCTTTTTGATATAATCGTCTTCCTATTATTTTTAAAAATACGGTTACTAATTTTCAAAACTGGGTGACAGGTCTGCAAAAATGCAAAGTGGGTTCAAAATATGTCAAAAACTGTAATTGTGATGGACATTATTTCGAGTCAACTGAGATACGTTCGAATAATGACCACCCTTTCTGTTGTTTTGTTTTTACAAATGTGTAAGTACTCAAACTTGTTTTGTTTTGTTTTGTTTACACTGTCTTGTCTATTTGGGCTCTGAAGACAGGATAATAGCGAGGATTGTGCGCATATAAAATCGATTCAAGCTAACCAGTAGGCCTTATTGCCTACTGACCGTTCCAAGTCGGTAACCCTGTCTTCACCACCCTTTCTGTTGTTTTTTTGTCTCTTTCATTGTAGTTTCAAGTCCTTGTTTGCAGTACAGTGCGGACCTACGATGCCACCTACGTTCGGACGCTGTGGTTTCTATAGGGCCCTATATATCATTTTGGACATCCAGAGGATTGTCACGGTATGACCATTTGTAAGATCCAAACTTGATTTTTAATGACACTAACACTATGATTTCAAAGACAAAGTAGACAAATGCCATTGCTGAGGTAAGTAAATTAAGTATGCACAGTTTTAACCCAAAATCCCAAAGAGAAGTTTATATATTTATATATTTTCTACAGAAACAAGGTTACCCGGATGAAATAATTTTCCAAAGAATTTGGAAAGCTATTGACAAAGGCCCAATCGGTTTGAAAGAAAAAACGACATGTCTGATGTTATATCATGTGTTACTACCTTTAGTACATGTAATACAAACGTTTTCCCAGTTGTCCGTCAACTCAAAACCTTCATGAAACGAAGTGAAACGAAAAAAAAATACAAAAAGTAAACGATTATTAATAGCAAAAGACAGCCTAAAAATGTGAAACGAATTTGAACTAGTTCAAAGTTTGATTACAAAGAAACTAAACCAAGTATATCAAAATGTGTTGACAGTCGATGTAAAACGTGTCCGAAATTGTCTGAAGGTAACTCTATTAAATATAAGAACGGCAAAGATTTTACTGTAGAAAGTAATATGAATTGTAAATCTACACATGTTATATATACTATTATATTTAAAAAGTGCCCGGAGTTTTACGTGGGCAAAACAATTACCATGTTAAGAACAAGAATGACCGTGCATCGCAAACAAACTAAAACAGAACACCTGAGACTGTTGAAAGTAAATAAACATTTACATGTCTGTTCTAATGGGCAGTCTAAATATAAAGTTTATAGCGCCAGTGACTTGTTATTAGGCAAAAAGATAACTGTATTTCATTGATATCTTAAAACCAAATTTAAATGCGTAAATACAGAAATGTACTTTTATAGTTGTATTTTACGTGAAACATGTTTAACTGTTCCCGTGTTATTAAAACAGGAAATAATAACGTGTGGCTATTAACGTTATAACGTGACTTTATTCATTGAGTACCTACTTTGTGGCTTTCTAGGCTATTGTTTTTTTTGTATTTATATATACACGAGCATCTTTGTGTTTTACTTATATTGCCTATTAATGCTGCCTTGTTGGTTAGAGAAGTGAAATTATTGTTGTTTGAGAGAAGCGAATTAGACGATAATTAATTTCTCTTGATGTTAGTGATTCTCATAGGGGGCGCACTCTCAGTGGGTTTCACGTGTTGTGTCGAATGCCATTTTTTTATTCCATTCAGTGTTGGATGACTGACCAGTTTATACGTTCAAATTGTAATCTGTGTGGCATTATGTTACATGTGGCGAGAGAAGTATCAGTGGACATGTTAGAGCACAAGGAAAAGAAAAACTATAAGTATTGTTAATTTACCGGTATTTACAGGATCAGTTGTTTACACGAATAAATATTTAATTATTTATTTGTGTTTTCGACACGAATGATGTAGTTAAATATGTTTTGTATTGTTTGTTATTATTTCATGTTTCAAAAAGCTTTGAACATGCTGAAATGTTTATATGTATATCATGTATATGGAGAATTATAATGGCAAGGCGGAGACATTGTTCATGGTTGCTGTGAATTATTGTAATATGTTTACTAATGTGTTGTATGCTGTCACACTTAAGCTTGCACGAGAACGTCATGCATGGTTGTGATAGTGGTACATTGTTTCAACAATGCAAGTATCTACAGTTTTGTATAAGAGAGCTGGTACATAAAGGGATATCACTGTAGTAAGTGTGACTGTGTTGTGTATCAAATGAAGTGTCTACGGCGTTGTATTTCAGAAATAATTTGCAGACAAGCGTACATTTGATTGCTACACGTAGATACATTTTCAGAAATCCGTGATATGATTGTCGATGCACAGTATGTTGAATAGTAATATCCTCGACCAATGAGAGGTTAGACTCCGACACGGTCGCGGAGATCCTGGGTTCGTGTTCCGATTGAGGAACGATTAAAAGAAAAGGAACAAAAAGAAAGAAAAAGGACGAATTCAAAAAGATAGGTAGTTTTGTATGGTAGTGAAATTCTCCAGTTTTGTAATGACTGATTCAGTCGGTCGGCCGATGGCTTATTCCAATAAATAAATATACATTTATTACGCATGTGTTGTTGTCGTGTTACTTCTATAAGAAGGGTGAGTTATAAGAGAATAGTTCATGGCGGAGATTTCCTTATTTACACTGTCCTGTTTTATTTTAATTACGCTGTCATTTTTCCATATTTTTGCATATAACTTGGTACATGTAATCGGCTATGAAAGATAAACAACAGTTCAAACGAGTATTTCGCAAAGTCTGAATTCTGCCCGGGGGCCCAGGAAGGGTGGGGTGGTGGGGGAGGATTTGGGTCATTTATTTTGTAATTATATCTCAAATGAACCATTATGATGATGGCTCCGTACCCTGGGTCCCTCAGCGGGATCAAAAGGTGAAATGAACTAAAAAATGCAATTACCAGATTGCACAGTTATTTTTCTATATTCTTGCACATAACTGTGTGTATATAATCGTGAAAGATAAACAACATATGAAACGATTTTATTATTTCGAGCTCGGACGTCTGCTCGGGGGCCCAGGATATGAATTGTGTGTGGTGGGGTGGGGGGGGGGGGGGGGGGTGGAGGGGGCGATTTGGGATATATATATATATATTTTTTTTAAAAATAATGCCTCACATGAAACATTATGATGATGTGATTACACTGTATACAGTTGTTTCCTCCTGCGTTATCGTTCGGGCCTTGAGGAAGGGACACCATTCAATAACTATTATGGTGTCATTTTTTCATACTTTTCCTCGTTTATTGGTATAATAGTCGTTTACGAAAGAGCATGTGAAATAGTTTAGTATTTAACATTTGGAATGTAATTTTAGAGTGGTTTCAACCCCACAAAACGGTACTTCATTTTTTGTACCGCTATTGAATTCCATCAAAAATTCTTGGTTTTATTTCGTAAATATTGAATAATGGTTCGTGCGTTATGTTTGTCAACGTAATCAGTATGTGTTATATCATGTATATAGGCTAAAAGTTACGGAAATTGACCCGTTTGAAGAAAACGTGGGTATTTTGCGTTGGCACGCCGTCGAATTCGTTATAGGTTTTACTTTTTACGCATATTATTATGACGTTAACGTCAAAATCAAAATGTCAAAATATATATATATATTTAAGGCATCAGCTATTGGGCGAGGCGCTATGTCAAGGTTAGTGTTTAGGGTTGTGGGTTCGAATGCTTTGGTAAGTGGTTGGTACAAACTTCCCAGCGGGCACAACAACGTTGAATCAACGTTGAATCAACGTCAGGTACCAATGTTGAATCAACGTCGTGTGCCCACTTGGTTGTCTCCACATATAATATGTAATGTTTGTACTTGTATCTTATATTGATCCTACGTTAAAGAAAGTTCGATATTATCAATTTAATTCTCTCAAAAAATAAATAATTTATTATATTCGAAATTCATTTTATCGTGTTGATCTGGCGTCTTCTGTGGTGAATGTTTGTATCGGTGATCGTGCGGATATTTTTTATTGGAAACGACCAAATGTTCCTAAAGTTATAGAGCTTCTCTCTACAGAAAAGATTAAAACAATAAATCATCTGTCAAATACATTTTTTGGATATTTAAGAAACTTGATGATACATATTATAAAAGGGTAATCAATCTTTCTGCACTCCGAATATCCTTACTACAATATAAACATCTCTTTTTCATCTAGGTTGACATATGAAGCAAAGAGTAATGGAATCAACATAGAGCATTGTAATATCTTTTCGTTAGGATTGGAATATTTCTATTTATGATTTATTATTATTATTATTATTTATCTCAATGTACGTTTCCTCTCTCCATATTTCCCCCTATAATTATATAGGAATCCATAAAATATATGGGTATGTGTCAACTCAATGTATGCATACAGATATATTGTCAATTACCGAAATTGTATTTCACATTACGTGGTCCCGCCTTAATTCCATTACGATGTGAACGTTTCTATTAACAGGATTTTGTAACGGATTATTTCGACAATAAAACACGTTTACAAACATTTTTTACTGAAAACAAGCGATAACCTGTTTAAAATTGCATATTAAATGTTTTAAATATATAATATGCAAACATTTAAGCCGAAATAAAGGTTTCATTTCATACCCCAGTCAGTCCCGTTTTCGCTTCTTGGAGAAGGGTTTGGATGAGATATGAAAGTCAATACTCGGACCACGTAAAGTACGTAAGCAATTTTGTATTTATTGGTATTCGTGATCAGATGTGCAGAATATTTGGCATATTGTGTGAAATAAAATAATATAACCTGTAGTATTTTTACGGAATTCATGAAAATTTCTTGTAGAAACCAATACAATTCTGAATGTAAAGGAAATAAACTCATATACTATTAACCATAATATGCTTTTAGAATGTTAAGTGATTTTGTAAACTTTACATCACTTTGAAACCGCGTTTAGCAAAGAAATTTTAAAACGTTATACTTAAAAATATCTATTTAAATATATTTCATTTTCATATAACGCGTAATTACATCTAATAGTTCACCAAAGAACTGGAAAGAAATAAAGGTTGTAAAACTCCTTTATCATGTTTATTTGGAAAACATCATATGTGTTTAACTGACGTGTTCATATGCCTCGTAATTATTTTGCACACGATATCTTCATATTCCCCGGTAGGACAATACGTTATCATTCAATTGTCCAAGGTGTCATAAACTGTGTTTAGTCACCAGACAAGCTAATTTCTCTTATTCAAAAAAACATCGCTAGAGAAAATACTACATTTTCGGCCTGTAATAATATTAAAGCGTTTTTTTACTAACGGCAGTTTAGACAATTATACTATATGGACTTGCTATGAAGTTGGTGAAGAACTCATCTTCCTATTAGATAATATTTTTGTCAGGTCTGGAACCACCGTTTAAAGACAAATTGTTGGTATCGCTTTGGGTACGAACTGTGCACCACTTGTCGCAGATTTGTTTGTTTTTTTGCTATGAAAGAGATTTCATGTTGAGTCTTTCACCAGATACCCAGGCAGATGTTATTGGAACCTTTAGACACCTCTCAGTATCTGGATGACATATTGAACATTGACATACCTTTCATTCCAACTATGGTTAACTATATTTATCCTAAAGAACTTCAGCTTAACAAAGTTAATATATCTGATAATAACGCTTCTTTTCTTGATTTATATCTCTCGATTGAAAATGGTGAAATAATTAGCAAAATCTATGACAAGAGAGATGATTTTACTTTTGACATTGTTAATTATCCCCACTTGGATGGGGATGTTCCCCCGAGCAACTTCTTAAGGTGTGTATGTGTCTCAACTAATTCGTTTTCTAGAGCTTATACTCGAGTTGAGGACTTTAATATTCGTAATCTTTGTATAACTAAAAAGCTACTCATTCAGGGTTACCGTTATAATAAACTTCGTAAAACCTTTGCAAAATTGTATAATAGTAACCCTGATCTTCTTTCCAAATATAAAAGTAATTTAAGGACTCTTCTGCAATATGGAATATCACAACCTGACTTCTATGGTGATGTGATTTATAAACTTCGTAAGATTCTTGGTCATGATAACTTTCATACTATCTTTGTTAAACTTGTTAACAAGTTTATCAAAAGAAGTTATGACCCTATCATTTTGCAACGTACTGTATGCTTGGTGGTGGACCCTTTTACAGTTCGCCACTTTGCTTTCCTCTTTAATTTGACAATGACCGGACAGGCTGTGGACCCTATAATGACGCCTACCTAAAGACCATAGGGACAGTGGCGTTTGATGTTTGTCTATGATCTTTCTTGTCGTGCCCTGATTGGTTTATTCTCTTACTGCTCTGGCTTCTGCCAAGTCATTGAGTACCTTCATTGTGGCTTTCTATGCTATCGTTTTTTTGTATTATATTTACACGAGCATATTTGTGTTTAACTTAAATTGCATATTGATGTTGCCTTGTTGGTTAGAAATTAGATCGTGGCGGGGATTTCTTTATTTACACTGTCCTGTTTTATTGGGATGACAGTAGGGTAATTGTGAGGTTTGGTGCACCCTAGAACCGATTTAAACCCCTAGTGGTCTACTTTGCCACTGACCGTTCCAAGCCGGTAGACTATGTCAACCATTTTGTGTTTGCATTTATTACTGTTTTTGCCTTCTTGTTTGTCTGTTTGCGTGTTTGTTTCGGTGTTTTGTGGTTGACTGTCCTCCTTGAAGGCTACTTTCCCTGTCCGATCTTTTTATATTTCTTTACCGTTACCATAAACTTCGTAAAAACTTTGCAAAATTGTATTATCGTAACCCTGATCTACTTTCCAAATATAAAAGTAATTTAAGGACTCTTCTGCGACAAGGACTATCACAACCTGACTTCTATGGTGATGTTGATTTATAAGCTTCGTAAGATTCTTGGTCATGATCACTTTAATACTATCTTTGTTAAACTTGTTAAAAAGTTTATCAAAAGAGGTTATGACCCTATCATTTTGCAACGTACTGCATGCTTGGTGGTAGACCCTTTTACAGTTCGACACAGTGCCTATGCTTTCCTGTTTAATTGTACGAAAACCGGACAGGCTGTGGACCCTATGATGACGCCTACCTAAAGTCCAATGAGACGGTGGCGTTTGATGTTTGTCTATGCTCTTTCTTGTGGTGCCATTAATGGTTTATTCTCTTGTTGCTCTGGCTTCTGCCAAGTCATTGAGTACCTTCATTGTGGTTTTATATGCTATTTTTTTTTATAATATTTACACGGGCATATTTGTGTTTTACTTATATTGCATATTGATGCTGCCTTGTTTCTTAGAGATTAGATCATGGCGGGGATTTCTTTATTTACACTGTCCTGTTTTAATAGAATGTCATTAGGGTAAGTGTAAGGTTTGGTGCACCCTAGAACCGGTTTAAACCCCCAGTGGCCTTTGTTGCCGCTTAGTTGCCACTGACCGTTCTAAGGCGGTAGTGCTATTGTCAACCTTTTTGTGTTTGTGATGTCGTTTTCATTTTTTATTACCTTTGCCTTCTCGTTTGTCTGTTTGCCTGTTGTTGTTTTTTGTGTTTTTTGGTGGACTGTCGTCCTTGAATGCTGCTTACTCTGTCCGATATTTTTATCTTTCTTGTAATAAGACACAAAAATAAATTTTATCTTTTACAATCATTAATAGTGCTTGCTTACAGTAATATCAGTATAACAGCACGTTTGGTTATCGTTCACCGTCGCTCATGGAGCTGCTTACATATTTTATTGGTTTATTAATTACCTTAAGTTTGAGAGATCGATTTGTTTAATATAACAAGTGATACTGGACAAAATCTTTGCTGCTATGACAGGGGTGACCATTTTCCATTCAGGACAATTTTTTTATTCAGCATAAACATTACAGGCGGATACAATTCAATACAATACAATGAGAAGGGTATGTTAGAAATGAACATTATATGAGTTAAAATGACAAGTATATAAAAAAAGTTATACGGGTGTTAGTTATTCATGTCTAAGCATACGGTCATTTAAAAATATTAATGATTTAAACATATTTTATTGCCATATAATATGCAAACGGGTTTGCATATTATATGGCATATAAATAAATTCATTGTGTCAAAGTCTCAATTGATAAGTTTTGTCTTATTCACTGATAGCAATGGTATATATTGAATATCGCTATGTATTGTTATAAGACTTATGGCAATGATGACGTATAGTTGGTCATTCAGTTTTGTACAAAATCCTTTGAATCATAAATGATTTTCAGGAATTCCCACACACTCTACTTAGCTGTCTAGTTTTCCTAGTGTTCCTATTTTTTAATTTGGCTATCATTTCCTTACCGTCTTCTCTGTACTGCATGCATGTATGTAGCTTATTGTTCTGCATCAATTCCTATATGTGCAGGTCTAAGAGCCAATGTTAATCCAAAGAATATAATATAATCAATGGACATTAATAAATACTGAAAGGGTGATCCCTTAGGAGCAACATACACAACTAACTGAGAAAAGTAGCAGACTCGGTTTTATTGAGTCTGTTCATGAGAGCTAATTATAAGATGCAACACCTCTCAAACATCTTAGCACCGGCTTAAGCGCTATTCTACTTCAAAGCAACACAGAATGGGATTGATGATTCCAAAGGACCAGTAAATAATAACACTTCTGATTTGTAGTCGGGGCGACTTTTTACGGCCGCCACACAGCACTAAACAAACGCTAGTGTGAATGTCAATAAATACTGAAAGGGTGACCCATTGGAAGCAACAAACACAAACAAGAGAGAAAAGTAGCAGACTCGGTTTTATTGAGTCTGTTCATGAGAGGTAATTATAAGATGCAACAACAACCACGCCTCCTAGCACCAGCCTAAGCGATATTCTACCTTAAAGCAACACAGAATGGGATTGATGATCCATAAGGACCAGTAAATAATAACACTACTGATTTGTAGTCGTTGTGTACCTTTAATATAAAAGGACTTGGGGATTACAATAAAAGAAAAAATAATATTTGAGTGGCTGAAACAAAATAAATACTCTGAATGTTTTTACAAGGACTCCATTGCGATGAAATGGAAACTTGAGTGTGGAAATGATGCTTTTTTTAAGCAGAAGTAGCAAAACTAGTACTGACTTGGGCATTCTTACCAACTAAAACTTTACATATGACGTATTGGAATATAAAAATATAATTAACGACAATAATACAATTATTAAAATTAAATGTAGCTGCTAGAGAAGTATAACTACTTAATGTGTATGGCCCGAATAAAGGCACGGATAATAAAATTCTCTGACAAAGATTGAAGAATTCGTTTTTTAAAATAACAAAATGATCATGAAACTTTAACTTATAGGTGGGGATATTTTTAACACAGTTACTGATGTGAATAACGATAAGAAAAACAGTAGCGTTAACACTAATACAAAAATACAAAAAGCGGAGAAAAAAATAAAATAGTATTTATCGACAAATGACATTACTGATATATGGAAGAGTTTTAATCATTATATATGCACTCCAACCATAGACCTCCAATATTCTGCCGACTCGATTACTTTTAGTATCGTCAAATATTGGTAATGCAATTTACTGCAGTTCAAAAGTATAATAACACTAGACAGTAAATATGTTAAAACCGATACAAATAGTTTTATCTTGCCGCTCACTGTCCTAAGTTGTGTAGCCCTATTGTCAACTCCTGTTATGTTTGTGATGTCATTATACTTTCGCATTGTATGCCTCTGTGTATTTGCTGTTTGTTTATATGCCGTGTTTTTTGCTGACTTGTGTCCTTAAATGCTGCAGTTCCTATTCGACTTTTATATTCACTTACTGTAATGTTTACTTACTCGTAAACAAAGCTTAAAATCTGGACAGCAAATTGTTCAATTACAGCTAATTTAAAATATGACCAAATCATGGTCTAGATGAGTATATATGTATATATATACTTTTGGACATCTAGCATCGCTATTGGTTAAAAGCGTGTAAAGGAGAAAAATGCACCTTCAACAGGTGTATCGTCTAACCCTGTAGTGTGATAGTCATGTTGTTAGATGAAATACAGTTGTTCTCTGTGAACATGTTTAAAATATGTGACGCCCATTTAAACAAGTCAATATATTGATACAGACTCTAATTTACAATAGAGCAGTGATGCTGAATATTTGTATGTATATTTCACTTGTCATGCTTGTGGAAACTAGTCATTGTATTTACCAGACTTAGTGATAGTTTTGTAAAACTCCATACT
>JAWPHD010017976.1:0-42043 GCA_037043455.1 Cyrtodaria siliqua
CAATGAAAGAATTCTGCATATGACACGTAAAAATAGTAATATATGCATTTGCACGAACCATTTTTGTGTTACTGAACAAAAATAGACCAGGATGAATTTATTTGAATTGGGGTTTTACGGCGCACCAACACAAACATGTTATATGGCGCCAACAGGAATGAACATTCGACCCGGCTCACTCTTCATTAACATCTAGATAAAAATTTGCAGAATGTGCCTAAAATCTTCTTACCTGCAGAACTGCAGAGTTGCTGTAAATTCTCTAGTAAACACTCCATTTTTCGCTGGAGCCACGATCACTGCCACCACTAAAGTAGCACCTGAAACAATACAGGTTTCATGATGAAAATAATGAACAAAAATGACAAAATTAACATGAATTCGGGGAAATTTTACCCATATGCTTGGATATATTCTAGCCCGGGAACCACATGGCGTCGACGAAGAAATATCTTTAGGCTGATTTCTGTACTAACTACTTAACATGGCAACTATTTGTTAGTATTGGTGCAGTTGTTACAATATCACCTGCTTAGGATATGTATCTAAATATAGGTTGTGATGTTCTCCGTACTTGATTAAGAGTATGGAATTAATGGAATTAACCTAGGATAGTAAGCATTAATCCTACTTTTGCGCATGCAAGTGCAAGTGGAATGATTATTTATGAGTAAATATTATCTGATTTAAATAATGTAACTTAATGTGACAATATAACATACATATAAGATATAAAAAATAAATAAACGCTTCCAGATAAGAATCGGTACCCAGTGCATCGAGATAGATTACATTTAGTGATCACGGTTAGTTTACTTATGTTCACTCTATAAGCTATATCCGACATACAGGTGCTACTGCAGTTAAAGTAGCTATCCCGCCAACAACAGCCACATTTTACAACATATGTACATCGTTTCTAAACCTGCTGACCACAAGGTATATATATATAACTTACATCGTTTGAGAATCAAAACTCTATAGATACAATATAAAAAGCTTTAACCAGCCAGACAATAAAAACAAAATTTTACACTTATTCAATTACGGATATTACAAAAACCCATGAATAAACATATACTTTTAAGTGACACATATGCATTCCGATTTTTCCGACGCTATTTGACATTTCCAAGTTAGTTACATGTGTTATCTTCACATTTTTGCAATAAAAATTGAGGCGCACGCCCTCTTTCTTGAGGCGCACGACGAAATTAGTTGATGCGTGTATACTCAAAATAACGTAAATACGTCATATTGAGAGTCCATTTCGTTTATGGCCGGTATGTTATAGATAACTCTGTGGGTCATGTGCTTCACTAACATAGTTTAGCCTATTTACCTCCCTTTTGTCCATTTGAAATATTAGCCCGCGGAGACCTGATAACATGTACATCTGTGTGTTAGCGTGATACGTGATTTGTGTATGACATGTATTCGATACGTACATGACCATAATCACAACGTCGTGCAACAACTGTGCAGAATAAATTTCTTTGGCGAATGGATGCAGGCGTATATATGACAGTATATATTACAGAACTCAAACATATATACATATTCATGTGTATCAACATTTAAAATGATATTCTAACCACATTAATAGTTATACTAATATGTATGACTATGAACGCTTTGTTAGATTCGCATATCATTGCTAATTTAGAATATATCCATTATCATTCTTCACAGGTATTTCTATTATTTCTTAAATATGAATTTCTGATAAGTGTATGAAACATTTTACCCCCGGGGCTGGGCCAAATTTGACCCTGGGATCACTTTTTTTATAAATACTTCGTAGAGGACCCTAAATGTATAATACATGCAAAATATTAGACCTGTAGCTCTTCTAGTTTCAGCGAAACGATTTTTTTAAAGAAACAAGAGTTTTGCTTAAAAGGGGGAGATAACTCTAATAACAGGAATCAGCTACCCTGTTCACACTGCTATCATGGATTATTTGTTTATCTACAAAGTACTCAATAACATGGTACTAGTAAGAATTTGTCGCTTGAGATGGTAACAAAAAAGTGTATGACTCACGGTCTAAAGTGCAAAACGATTGATCAAATAACGAGGTAAATAAAATGAAATGCAACTATTGACATGACAGAATATACATAATATACAGGTTCTTACAGGATAGCCTTTAATATTAAATTTATTAAACGAGTTAAATAAATGAGCATCATATCCTTTTTATCCGACGAATTGAATGAATTTAATATTTAATAGTGACGAATGTGAACTACTATTTATCAAAGGGACGCTGTGGTCCAGTGAATAGCACGTTGGATACTGAATCAGGAGGTCACGGATTCGAGCCGTCACTGACACCACTGGGTTACGTCCATTGGCCTCGTCCGTCGGATGGTTGTATCTGAATTTATCCTCCGAGCACGTTAAAGAATCATAAAAATCTAGGCGATAGTGAGAGTATGGCAGGGTTCCCGAATTCCTATACATGTATATCCTTTCTCTTTCACTTCTCGAAATGAACTAAATTCTGGGTTGGTTTGTCGTTAAATAACAATTTAATTCCGTTTTCTCACATAACCCCAGAACGTTTATTAATACAGCTGCATGCATATTGTCGATTCCGTAATGTGGAATTGTGAACGGTTACCGACGAGACAATTACAATTACGACGGGGCAATTACAACAACGGCGAGACAATTACTAGGCCGATTACACACCGAACTGAGACGGAGCGCTGAGTAGGCCTTCGCTTGCATATTTAATACACAAGTTCATTATGATATTATGGCATGACCGTATTAAACTGCCTTACCGAAATGTATGTGATAAATAATTATGTTGAAATTAAAAACACTCTGTTTGAATGGTAGTAGTAAGACGCACACTATTTGTTCATGCATTCGGTAGTGTGGGCACTTAAAAAACGCTCTCACCCCTACCCCACCCCACCAACACCAACTCTTACAATCTGAAAAGTTATGAAACAGGAACCTCATTATCCTCAAAACGCTCATCTGGGGTTTACTCTAACACAGGAAAACAAAGAATAGCTCGAGATGATACTGCATGCTATGTATAAAGGCTTTTCGTATCATACTAGTAGCACATGATTTTAAAAACTTTCCTGGGCACTTCTATGTATAAATACACCTCTAGGGTTGACAATAGGGCTACCGCCTTGGAACGGTCAGTGGCAACAAAGGCCACTGTGGGTTTAAACCGGTTCTAGGGTGCACCAAACCTCACACTTACCCTACTGCCATCCCATTAAAACAGGACAGTGTAAATAAAGAAATCCCCGCCATGATCTAATCTCTAACCAACAAGGCACCATCAATAGGCAATATAAGTAAAACACAAATATGCTCGTGTAAATATAATACAAAACAAGAGGTCAATGACCTTGAAGCTCTACTGATAGATTTTGATAGCTAGGTCATCATTCCTGTGAAGTTTCATAAAAATCTGTCAAGGAGTTTCAGAGGAGTAGTCGCTACAAGCTGAAGTTTTTACTATATAACTCTAGGTAAACAAAGATGGCCACTGGCAGCCATGTTTAATGTCGAATCAAAATAATTTTCGACAAGGATCAACATCTTGTCATGCTGATCATTTCAGAAAAATCCCATATCACATACAGTTTTCAAGAAGTAGTCGCAACAAACTTGTTTTTAAAAATCTATGTTTTGCCGTGGTGGCCATCTTGAATTTCCGGCCGACCTACAATTGTGCTAGGATCAACTAGACATCAAGAGCAACATTCCTGTGAAGTTTCATGAAAATCCGTCTAGTAGTTTCAGAGGAGTAGTCACTACACATTTTTACTATACAAACTCTATGTAAACAAAGATGACCACTGGTGCCCAGGTTTAATTTTGATTCAAAATAATTGCGACAAGGATCAACATCATGTCATGCTGATCATTTTAGAAAAAGTCCCATATCTATATCACTTACAGTTTTCAAGAAGTAGTCGCTACAAACTTTTGTTTAAAAATCCGTTTTTAGCCATGGCGGCCATCTTGAATGACCGGCCGACCTTAAAAATGCTGGGATCAATTAAACATCAAGAGCAACATTCCTGTAAAGTTTCATAAACATTTGTCAAGAAGTTTCAGAGGATAGTCGCAACAAGTTTTTACTATATAAATCTATGTAAACAAAGATGGCCGCTAGCGGCCATGTTTAAAGTCGCATCGAAATAAATTTCGACAAGGATCAACATCATGTCATGCTGATCATTTTAGAAAATGTTCCATATCAATATCACTTACAGTTTTCAAGAAGTGGTCGCTACAATTTTATTTATTTTAAATCTATTTTAGCCGTGGTGGCCATTTTGAATTTCCGGCCAGCCTGAAATTTTTCTAGGATCAACTAGACGTCAAGAGCAACATTCTTGTGAAGATTCATGAACATCCGTCAAGTAGTTTCAGAGGAGTAGTCGCTACAAGTTTTAACTATATAGCTCTATGAAAACAAAGATGGCCGCTGGCAGCCATGTTTAACGTCGAATCAAAATAATGTTCGACTCGGATCAACATCATGTCATGCTGATCTTTTTAGAAAAAGTCCCATATCAATATCACTTATAGTTTTCAAGAAGTAGTCGCTACAAACTCATTTTTTTAAAAATCTATTTTTAGCTGTGGCGGCGGTCTTGAATTTCTGGCCGATCTGAGCTTTTGCTAGGATCAATAAGACATCAAGAGCAACATTCTTGTAAAGTTTCATGAAAATCCGCCAAGTAGTTTCAGAGGAGTAGTTGCTAAAAGTTTTTACTATATAACTCTATGTAAACAAAGATGGCCGCTGGCAGCCATGTTTAACGTCGAATCAAAGCGATTTTTGGCAAGGACCAGCATTATGTCATGCTGATCATTTAAGAAAAAGTCCAATATCAATATCACTTATAGTTTTCAAGAAGTAGTCGCTACAAACTTGTATTTTAAAAATCTATTTTCAACTTTGGCGGCCATCTCGGATTTCACATCAACATGAATTTTTCCTAGGATCAATTAGACTTCATGGGCCACATTTCTGTAAAGTTTCATGAATATCCATCCAGGAGTTTCAGTGGAGTAGTCGCTACAAATAAAAAATTACGGACAGACAGACGGACGGACAGACGGACGGACGACGGACGCCACACCACGGCATAAGCTCTGCTGATCTCTGATCAGTCGAGCTAAAAACAATAGCCTAGAAAGCCACAATGAAGGTACTCAATGACTTGGCAGAAGCCAGAGCAACAAGAGAATAAACCATTAAGGGCACGACAGAAAAGATCATAGACAAACATCAAACGCCACCGTCCCAATAGGCTTTAGGTAGGCGTCATCATAGGGTCCACAGCCTGTCCGGTCATCGTACAATTAAAGAGGAAAGCATAGTGGCGAACTGTAAAAGGGTCCACCACCAAGCTGAACATGAACAAAAAATGATAAAATTAACATGAATTCCTGAATTCCCGATTTTAAATTACTAAAGGAAAACCTAGTAAACCATGTTTAATAGTTGGCCTCCCAAGAGCAAAAAACATATTTTGGACATTTTTGAGTAGAGTTTTGCTTCCATGCTTATTTAAGTCTTCATAGCGTGTCAATCACTATATGGTGTATGCCAGCTTGGCGTTAGTTCATGGGAATGAACAACTAGGTCAAAGTCCAAATAACTGCGAAAATAGTTATTTCAACCCATATTAGTTTTTATTTTCAATGTCCATTCAGTTACGTATGTATATATTAGTTTTGATACTATATATAAAAAAAAATGCAGTACATAATGTCAAATTTATGGTATTTGAAATTTAGGACAAATGCCAAAAAAGTGCAAACATATCTCTTTCTCCCTACCACCACCCGATCCCCCCCCCCCCCCCCCCACAATCCCCCATTAGTGTTTTTGACCTTTTGGCACCTCTTTCCTTCGGCCCCACGGGTGACGTAGATGGGAAAAATTATACAGAATAATCACATCAACATAACACTCCATTTGCGACATAATTACCAATAAATAAATAAGTAATGACCCCACCCCACCCAACTATCCTGGTCCCCTGGGCAGACGTCCGAGTTTGAAATAATAAAATTGTTTGATATGGTGTTTATCTTTCATAGACGATTACATATTCCAAGTAATGTGAAACAAATATGGAAAAATTACAGTGTAATTGAATGTTTAGTGTATTTGAACTTTTGACCCCACTGAGGGCCCCTGGGCGCGGAGCTAACAAATAATGATGCTCTTGCACGGCGTCATCATATGATGAAGTCATACCCTACGTTTGGTTGAATTCCGTTCAGCGGTTAAAGGGAATGTAGCGACACAACCAAACCATCTGTATTATTAAGAGTTTTGAAATACTTGAAAAAGGGTGAACGAATTATCAAAATCGGATGATAAACAAAGAAGATATGATCATTTGAAGTTTCTGTTGAAACGGATAAGGAAGCGGCCATTTTGAGAGCTATGACATCACGGTCCTAAATGACCATATATGGAATATTTATAAATATGAAAATTTACTGATTTATAGGGAAAAAATGACAACAACTGTATGAAAATTATGTAATACTTAATGGCAGTAATGCTTTATATGACCAGTAAAAAAAATCATTCATTTGCAATGATTTTCTTAGTTTTAAATGATATTTATCAATATTCCATATATGGTAATATGGAACTATGATGTCATAGTTCTAAAATGGCGGCTAACATATTCGTTTTAGAACAAGCTTTAAATGGTCAAATCTTTTTTGTTTATCTTCCGATTTTGATAATTATTTCACCTTTTTGCAACCAAACATTTTAGAAAAAGTCCCATATCAATATCTCTCTTAGTTTTCAAGAAGAGATCGCTACAAACTTATTTTTAAAAAATCTATTTTTAGCCGTGGCGACCATCTTGAATTCCGGCCGACCTGAAATTTTGCTAGGATCAATTAGACATCAAGAGCAACATTCCTGTAAAGTTTCATAAAAATCCGCCAAGTAGTTTCAGAGGAGTAGTCGCTACAAGTTTTTAGTATATAACTCTATGTAAACAAAGATGGCCACTGGCAGCCATGTTTAGCGTCGAATCAAAACGATTTTTGACAAGGACCAACATCATGTCATGCTGATCATTTTTGAAAAAGACCCATATCAATATCACTTATAGTTTTCAAGAAGTAGTCGCTACAAACTTGTATTTTAAAAATCTATTTTTAGCTTTGGCGGCCATCTTGGATTTTACATCAACATGAATATTTGCTAGAATCAACTAGACTTCATGGGCAACATTTCTGTAAAGTTTCATGAATATCCATCCAGTAGTTTCAGAGGAGTAGTATCTACAAACAAACGTTTACCGACAGACAGACGGACGGACGACGGACGCCGCACCACGGCATAAGCTAAAAACTGTAAAATAGATCTATTGCGAAATAAGTTAAATACATATATTGTTATTTTTGGTCGAAATGTTTTGCAGACAAATGAAACACATAGCCTGCATTCAAAATAAAAATCCTCAAAAAGACCAGAAGACAAAAAGTTATAATTAAATTAACACAGAAAGGGTAACAGACAACTAGTAATCTAGTTGCAAAAGTCGCTTCTAGAACATATCTCGTGCCTTGTTTTTCACAACCTTCACCGATTAACCGCATTGTGAGCGTGCAAGCCACCTGTTGTTTCTCCTAATACTAAAACTGGGTCAAGGATGAACGAAATGCCTGCTTTTTTTGTGGAAAACATAACAATCGGCAGAACAATCGGCAGTATATTAAGTATAAGTACGAGTAAACCAGTTGTACTCTACCTTAACGAAGATCAAACATGTATTGAATAAATAAGCAAAATTACATACGTTACTATGGCAAGCCAAAGTGGCTTTTATTCGTCAATTTCCGATATCGGAATTACAATTTCCGTTAACGGTAATTGTATTTCAGATATCGGCAATTGTAATTCCGATATCGGAAATTCGAAACTGTAATTCCGATATCGGTAATTGTATTCCCGTTAACGGAATTGATTTCCGATATCGGTAATGCTGTATTTACGATATCAAAATTACAATTACCGTTATCGAAAATGCAATTTCCGATATCGGAATTACAATTGCCGATATCGGAAAAAGCTATTCTCGATATCGGAAAAGCATATTTTCGATAACGGAAATCAAATACAATCGCCATTATCGAAAATGATTCTCTAATACTGATATCGGAAATTGCGGAAATGCGATTATTTTTAAATTAATAACGGCTCCCTACAGCCTCGTTCCGGATTCAGCATCCTATGTATGTGCTTAAAACCAGGGGCGGATTCAGGTGTGTACGTGTTGTGTGTGTGTGCTAGGGGGTGCCGCAGGCCTGCCAAATATGTGGATAAAATCCGAATTCTCCGGATTTTTCAGTCGCTCTCCGGATCTCCGGATTTAAGTGTAAAATCTCCGGATTTTTCATCAAAACAAAATGTTCATGATTTATAATTAACGGGTATATTTTCACAGTTTATCAGCTATTTCCCGAATTTGTCCTGTTACGCTCGTTCCCTAGAATTTACAAGTGCCAAATCAACGGGGGTCATCCGTGTAATGGCATTATGCACTGAGTGAATATACAATTAACACCAAAGGGCATAATTAGTTTCTCCAGTGACATAACGACATGTGCAATAACAGCAATATATCTGTGACTTCTTTAATTGGTCAAGCTAACTGAAGTCGCAAGTGTCAGGAACTAGCAACTCTTTGTGGGTGGTAACACTATAACAACTGCTGCTGTGTGCGATGATTATAATTTGTATAAGAGTTATGAATACTTTGTGTTTGCATTAAGAACGTACCTGTTTAGAAAAGTACGGGCACTTTCATAAAAATATATATCTGGTAGCAAGTAGTCTTTGTAATCGAATTACTATGCTAATTTATTATTTTCTATATCTATCAAACAATGCATCAATTTGTATTAATTGCATAAATAATTAAAGTTTGCACTTTAAAAAAAGTAGTGTAAAAATCAAGTCGCGCGCACCAAATTTTCATTTGAAAATGTTCTTCGCACGCTTTAAATCTTAAATTTAAAAAATCTCAGGATTTTGAGTTAAAAAGTTTTGGCAGGCCTGCAGTTGTAGATTCGAAATAGTCAAAGTTTCCGTCAAACTCCTTTTTTGCTCTAATTGTAAGAGAATTTTTAGCAAAATACTTTCATTGGAAAGAAAATTAAATTTGTGATGAGATTTGGTATTGTTACGATTTTAGATAATCTTATATTAACTCACGTTTTAAATATATATTCAGTTATGCCTGCATAACGTGTTTTATGAACAAGTCTGGGGGGTCATTATTGATAACGTCTATATTAGATGATCAGCATCTTATTATCACGCGCAGGAACATGAGTTCAGTGTATGCTCCATGCTGATTGGCTATTTTATGGGCGCGCCCATGAGAAGTTGGTCGTCTGGCACACCAGTCATTCAGTTTATATTTATCAATGGATAGAGAGAGAACGCAATTTGCCCACCTCCACCCCTTGTATATATATCTATATACACCTTCCCAATTGTGTCGAACCTCTTCCAGGGCGTATTCTTACGACCCTTTACACATTTCCTGTCGTTTAGGCGGCGGCGTATTCTTACGAACCCCTTACACATTTCCGGTCGTTTACGGGACCATTGTTATTTTTAATTTTGAAATTGTTTTGTATATGCATTATGATTATATATCTTGTTGTATAGTAAGAACAAAAGGTTGTATGAGAGTGTGCTTGGTTTAATCATTAAACATTTATATTGTGTTTCATTATATGATACTGTTTGTTTTAGAAAACATACGACTAAAACAAAATTATATTGGGTCATGACCCCGTTGCATGACCCCTTTCAATTGCATACACGGATTTTTGTCCTCTTTTACCCCGGACTGAGGATCATAAAAATGTATATGGTTTAATTACGTATAGTTTGATCACATATATAACCACACACTTATCTGACTTCATTTAATCCCTTGTAGAGGCTGTAAAGCATATATTTTAGTAAAGGTAGATAATGTAGGTGTTTAGATTAGAATGATATGAATGGCGGTTCACGCAGCAAGTTTGATGTCATCTGGTGCGTTGGCTTGTTTACCTAAGCTGAAGGATGTTGGGGGCAGTGCGAACTACTTGAAGGCTGTCCATGCAGCAAACTCATGTCATTTAAGTGTTAGGATGATGGGTGTGCGACCTACTTGCTGGCTAGTTGATGTCATTTGGTGTATTGGCTGAAATGCTGTGCGACCTACTTGCTGGCTATCCATGCAACAAGCGCCATTTAAGTGTTAGGATGTGTACTGGTTGTGTACCAGTTATCGTCATTCACTAGATTTCGTCATTATCAATAAAACGCTCGATGTTGTAAATTTTTTTCGACCCCACTTTACAAATCACTACATACTATCATCAGACGATTGGAGAGGAAAAAATATTTTAGATATGTTAACATACACTCTCAAACCAACTCGTTTACCTATATAAATACCGTTATAAACAAAACACAATCGGGGGAATCACACGCTAATGCGCATGCACAGGAAAATTTCCTTTTAAAATAGCTGACCTTTTACGACGAACCATTGAATCAAGTTGATATGCCCAAAAAACTAAAAGCATGTGATAAAAAAAAAATTCAGCCAAGGGAGACAAATATTTCACGTCAATCAATCAGTTATTTCCCTTTAAATTAGTGAAGTAAATTACATCCGATACCTACAGTTGAAACACCATTTTAAATTGTAGATATAGTTTTTTTCTAGATATTTTTTTTGTGTATTCATATGCAGTGGTATATTTATGTTTCAATTAATAACTACACACGTTTTCATCATCCCAAACATGGATTATTCGGTATTAAACTGAACATGACGATAACTATTACATTCAGTTCAAACGACCGGCCCAGTTCAGTCTATATTTAGTAACGGTCACGTGACACTTGTTACTGAAAATAGGAACAATGTAAACACAGAATATTTACGGCAAAAGGGTTAGCTTCTCTACCGGCAAAAATATTTATGAGATGACTAGTTTTGATTTAGATATATTAAAGAAACAACATAAAAATGACGATATCTGGTATACAGCCAGTATGGGAAGTAATAATTAACCGTCAAAATGTAGATATTTACAAACCATTCAATGCCAGGCCATTTAATTCAACATGAAGTCATTTGATGACGTACATATTGATTGAACTCTGTTCATTCGTTACAAAGTGAATTGATACGGTTCGAAGTGAAATGATACGGTGTAAAATTTCAAAACATACGACACAAACAGAAATCATTCAGTGCAATGACAAACCATTTGACAAAAAAACTAATGCAATACAATCAAATACAAGTCGGTACGATGAAAACTTAAACGATTCATCGAAAAATGTGAAGTGATACAGAACAAAGTAAATCAGTATGATGCAATATGAATCAGTTTAACGCAAACACATTTAGTCTGGTGGTAAGTAAAATGATCGGGAGAAAACACAGTCGGTGCAATCACAGGAATCGGACATATTGTAAACGCATGAAATAAATCACATTGCCTATCCACTACTAGAATATTAAAATATATTTTTAAATTATATACAAACGTGGACCTACATATGGGGATACTGTACTGTGTTTACAATACGTCCGATTCCTATGGTGCAATGCAAACGCAATCCGCAAACTGATTTCATTACGTGCAAGTGTGAAACGGTGCGACATCTGGCGGCGATATTTGCCACATCACTTGCAGGGCTATTTCCCCTACATACTGAAAGTACTGAAAATGCAAGGTTTGATAGGAAAAAAGACTGTATGAATATTTGCACGATCAAATTTCCATAAATTTAAGGGGTAATATTCTTCAGTTCGGGGTTCTTGGTCAGCGTTTTCAGTCAGAATTATTGAAGTACATTTCTTTAGAATGAGCAGAGTTAGAGAGTGAGAGAGAGACTTTTAAAGTGTAACTATAAGAGATTTTAGCAATTATTCTTACTTAAAAAGGACTTTGATATTTGGATTATTTTCTCTGACATATTATTTGGAACAGTGCTTGATAACTGTTTGAAACGTTTAATAAAAGTCATCAACTTTGTGAAAGACTTATTTATATTTACTACGTCCTTATACATCATCTACAAGGAACATTTGTGTGGAAATAATATTTAAGCATTATTTCTAACTTACGAACTTTTCGTAATTCGTAACAGTATCAATGAAACTTGTATCTATAAAACCAATCTTGATATGTGTGTTTAAAGTTGGGAAATATTTTGTGAAGTTTTCGCACTGTGCCTCGTGAAATTTAGATAATTTTCGTAGTGTCCGATCTATTTATTATTAGGTCTGTATGTCGTCCGAATACGAATCTGTATAGTGTTACCTATCATTTATTGGTCCTTTGGGATCATAAAGCCCAATCTTTGTGACTTTGAAGTAGAATACCGCTTAAGCCGGTGCAAGGGGCGTATATGTATATATCTTATATTACCTCGCATGAACAAATTCAATAAAAAAAAAAGAATGGTGAATACAGGGTTACCCACTTGGAACATTCAGTGGGCAATATGGCCCACCGGTTAGCTTAAATCGATTTTAATATACACAACCTCGCTATTATCCTGTCTTCAGCGCTCAAATTGACAAGACAACAATCTAAATAAAAGTACATCCCATCGAAAGGAAATCTCTAACAATAAAATCCACATCCAGGGCAATTAGGAAACGATACACATATATATGTTATTGTAAAGATATATAAAAAAAAAACATAATTAGAAATACCTCAGGATGTATCCAGAATTATATTGAACAAACACAGCAGTTGAAGCCCAAGAGAAAACCAATCTAGGGTCGACTAGAAAACTCGCGGGACAAAAGTACAAGCACCAACCTCCCCTTTCAGCGTTTCAGAAGGTGCAATCATGGATTCCCACGAGGTTGTCCGGTCATCGAACATCGTATCCTTTAATTCCTGGTGAATTTCCTGATTCATTTTTGTAATGTGGTCAGGAATCCACCAGATCACTTTAATTTCCGAATTTTAAAGATCACATCTCCGTAGTTGTGATATTCTTAAGCGCTGAAATGTTTTTAGGTTGGTGTTGAACTTTTCCAGCAGGTCTAGTACGTAGTTATGATAACGAAAACCTTGCTGAAGAAGTTTACTTGTAATAACTTGATTTCGATAATTGAAATCCGTAAATTAATACTAACCATTCAAAGTTCTATGAGCTCCCGACCGAGCTAATAATCTTATTTTACAACCATTAATTAATAGTATTATAATAGAGCTATACGTATAGAACCAAAATGTTAATATAATGTTGATTGTTGAATTTTGATTGGCAATCACCTACAACTCTTTCATGGATAATATAATCTAGAAACGATAAAAACGAAACCAAGAAAACCTAATAACTATAACCGACCATGTTATGTACATTGTATACAACGGGCTCAAACTGCACAATAAATACTGGGGATCACTTGTAGCAGACGCGGTTTTATTGAGTGTGTTCATGAGAGATAATGTAGAATGCAGCACCTAATACGCCACACAGCACTAAACATACGCTAGTGTGAATGTCAATAAATACTTAAAAAAGGGATCCCTTGGAAGCAACAAACACAAACAAGATAAAAGTAGCAGACTCGGTTTTATTGAGTCTGTTCATGAGAGTTAATGTAAGTGCAACACCTCTCACGCCTCCTAGCACCGGCTTGCTGCCACCGCCATATGCATGCCATCTTTGGGATGGTTAAAACTATGTAATATTGATTTTATGAATAGTGAGTTCTGCTCAACCCGGGTCTAGAGGGCGTGAGCGTTAGCTAGCATATTTCACTACCGTTCATGAACAGTCTCAATCAAACCGAGGCTGCAATATTTTGTATGTGTCGTGTTCGGCCGTTTCCAAAGGTCCACTCTAATACTCTTTTATATAGCACAGTGGCATTGCTTGTGCAGTGTGGCGGCAGTAAAACTTTTCCCCGGGCTTGCAGTCAGGACTGTTATTCATTCGATCTTTGGAGATCGCTGAGCCCGATATTATATTTAGTTAGCTTTTGTTTTCTTACTTAATTTTTGATTCGGTGGTTCCACTACTCCGGCCGATAAAAGGCTCTGGGTATTGTTTAACCACTCATAGAATATGTAGTCTGCTTCTTAATTTAGTCTTTTGGCTGTTACTTGTGATATGCAGGCTTCATAACCGCTGCTCCCAACTAAATACCATATTGTTTATTTCGCTCTTCGGTGCATAGTATTTTGTTAGATACTTGGACCATACCCCGCTGGACATGGGGAATGAAAGATTTCTATGTCCACCGCCATATGCATGCCATCTTCTGGATGGTTAAAATTATGTACTATTGATTTTATGAATATTGAGTTCTGCTCAACCCGGGGCTAGAGGGCGTGAGCGGTAGCTAGTATAATTTCACTACCGTTTATGAACAGTCTCAGTCAAACCGAGACTGCAATATTTCGTATATGTCGTGTTCGGCCGTTTCCAAAGGTCCACTCCCATACTCTTTTACAGTAGAAGCTGTGCGTCTTCGGCTCATTATTCAAAAACGGTTATCCCATTCTACTTGTCTGCAATCAGAAATCATCCATTTGGATACTCTACAGAAAGGCGTTTTAATACAATAGTTACTGTATAGTCTCCAACACCATGAGAAGAAATCCACAAGGAATGCCGTACTCAACCAGAAGGAGCTTTTTGAGCTCTGTGAGCTCGCTAACTGTGCTTCTGAGACACATAGTCAAAAGGTTCGCATTTCGGGTTTTCGATTTGCATACCGAAATGTGAGACGATAAGACACATGGGTAGAACCTGGGCGTGCACCTGGGTAGAACCACCGACGTTCCGCAAGTCAGCTGGATAGCTTCCTCGCATAAAGATGCCAAGGTCCATGAGGAATCGAACCCACAGCGTTGAGGGGCAAGTGATTTCAAGTCAGAGACTCTAACCACTCGTCCACGGAGGCCCCCGCCTTAATAAACATAGCTCAACGTGCAGATGTGTAAACTACTAGTTGTTTTTTTGCGCTTCTGTAACATCGTAACAAATGGAGGTTTTCGATTAAGGGAGAAAACTGTGTAAACTTACATGTAGGCTAATGTCGGTACAGATTTTAAAGCATCCTGAGTTTAGTGTGTGCTGGGATGCATTTTCGTATTCATATATTTTATCGGATCTGACCATATTTACTGATTTAAACTTGTTTTAGATAAATTTCCATTCTGATAATCGCGTCCACGTCCAAAATACTATATAGTACAGCACGTCCGGAATACACTCTAAATCAGCCCGAATCCGGCGTCCGAAAAAGTGGTGTTTCACCCTCATACTAGTAGCACATGATTTTAAAAACTTTTCCTGTACACTTCTATGTAAAAATACACCTCTAGGATGGTGACCAACTCTGACCCTAGGGCAACCAACAAGTACAACTTCGGTAAAGTACTATGTGCAAAATATCGGACGTCTACATTGGTTATACGGATTCAAAAGTAACGTTTGTAAAAAATATTATTGAGAAATAGTTGGCCACCTAAGAGAAAAAACACACGTAAAGTAGAGTTTGGCATCCATGCTTATTTAAGTCTGTATACTATAGTGGGGGTCAATCATCATACAGGTGTATGCCAGCTTGGCGTTTGTTCCTGGGGATGAACAACTAGGTCAAAGGTCAAATGAGTGCAAATTTAGTTATTTCAACCTATATTAGTGTTTATTTTCAATGTCCATTTAGTTGCATATGAATTACATTATGAAAACTAAAATGCATCACATAATATCAAATGTATGGCATATGAAATGTAGGTCAAATGACAAATAAGTGCAAACATATTTATTCTATAGTCTTGAACGCATAATGAATGATAAATATGATTTCGAGAGATTAAAATACCATTCAATAATAAAAAAAGGATATGTTTAGCAGAATGTTTATACATATGACACTGTATCTATCAAACATTGTAAGATTAATATTAATAAAAATAATCAAATCAAAGCACAACCAGCACTGTAAAACATAAATTACATTTTAATATGAAAAAGTAAAGCCAAGTATTTTTCATGTCAACATTGATTTGATTTCAAACTTAGTTTAAAGTTACGTGTTTGAAGAGATCGTCACATATTGGCATTCTGGAGATCGTCACATATCGGCATTCTGGAGATCGTCACATATCGGCATTCTGGAGATCGTCAAATATCGGTAGGCTATTCTGGATATCGTCACATATCGGCATTCTGGAGATCGTCACATATCGGCATTCTGGAGATAGTCACATATCGGTATTCTGGTACTTTAAATACGTAATACATTCGAAGTACTGATTGTAAATCTTTGCAAAACAAACAGAGCGATCATCTTCATTGTATTGAAATTCGTATATTACACTTCCAGAAAGACGGTTATCAATGTTTCCATAATGGCGCAGTGAGAGTGCTTAGAACCCATGTGCCGCGTGCGGGTTCGAGACGAGGAAGAATGAATGAATGAATGGTGTTTTATGTTTGTATTTTTTGTTTAAGACTAAGAGGACAGGCCTTAGAATTTCTTGATATGCAACGATAAAATATATCTGCGATATTTAAAGTATAAAACAAGTATATCTACGGACCTTTGACCAAATGTGATGCCAAGAAAAGTATATTAAAGATTTGTTTTAATTATTAGTTGAAGCGTGTATGACACCACACTAATGAATATACATGTCAACGATGGCGGGATATATACAGTACTGGTTCTACCCAGAAAGCTGGGTTGGTCTGCCGGAACAACATAATCTCAAGCTCAGAATATTTCGGATTCCAGCTGCAATTTGGAGAGTATTCCGGATTCCGGCCTCAATTAATTTGGTATTCTGGAAATATCCAATCACCTCAACGAACAAAATAAAACGTTCGGTAAACAAAAACTGCGGTCTTTTTTTGCAGACGACCTTTGTTGGTAATCTTCGGCGCTGAATGTTCTTTCACTTCAGAAGATCATATTAAGGGGAAATAACACTCGTCGAACCTAAAACTGGAAAATCCAAACAGTGTCCCAGTAAACTTACAGTTTCCTTCTTGTTTTTGCATGAAACACCGTTTCCGCTATTGTCACAGCATCTTTCCGCTGATCGCGGTCCCTAGCGTCTCACCGATCCTTGACGATGTTCAACGGGAATTTTCGGACTGAAATTTACATCACATATATATGTCAACTGTCTAAACAACTAAATTATTATCATGGTCATTACAAGGTCTTTCGAGCATAACCACAACTGACATGTCAACGGTTTGTTGTTGCTTGCGCAAATGGCGTCATTGTAATCGTATTGCAAATGCAATTTTTTCATTACATTATTCTGTTTAAGGCCACACAGAACATACCTTTACGCATAGTTCTTGCCTCTCGATGGCTTCCTGGGTAGAACCAGTACTAAGCAATGTACACGTTTAATGCTCTTTTGAAATTTTTCGTATTGGCGAGCATCAACAGTTATATGCAGTTAAATAGAACGTCAGAATAACAAAAAACAAGAGGTCAATGACCTTGCAGCTCTATACTGATTGATTTTGATTTCAGGAAGTAGTCGCTACAGACTTGTTTTTTGAAAAATTATTTTTAGCCGTGGTGGACAGACGGACGGACGGACAGACGGACGACGGACGCCGCACCACGGCATAAGCTCTGCTGATCTCTGATCAGTAGAGCTAAAAACCTATTTTTAGATCTGGCGGCCATCTTGGATTTCACATCAACATGAATTTTTGCTAGGATCAACTAGACTTCATGGGCAACATTTCTGTAAAGTTTCATGAAAATCCATTTAGTAGTTTCAGAGGAGTAGTCGCTACAAAAAAAAGTTTACGGACAGACAGACGGACGCCGCACCACGGCATAAGCTCTGCTGATCTCTGATCAGTAGAGCTAAAAACTGCATAGGAGCCAATTTATTAGGCTATAAGCAATGTGGATTAATTGTTCTGCTCAAGGACAAATAGCGTGGTGCGTCGGAGGATCGAACGCATGTTAATTACCACACACACCATCCATCATTGACCAGCTCCACTCGTCTACACGCTACTTAATTCTTTTCTTAAAACGGCATCTTTCTCATTTGACGGATATATATCTGCTATTTCTTTAAAGATTGCTTGCAAGACAATCGATGCCTCATTTTTAGCTCGACTATTCGAAGAATAAGAGAGCTTATGTAATCACCCCGGCGTCGGCGTCGGCGTCCCACATCAAGGTTTGCGTGTAAGCTGTGTTTACAAGTCTATATCTCTTACATTTCTTATCCTAGCACAACCAAATTTGGCCATGGGCTTCCTTATAGCATTATCTTAAGGGCTGCATAAGCAATTTTGGTTCCTGTAACCCATGGGCTCCCATGGAACCCAAATTATGATAGCCCATAAAAATGTGTCCCATTTCACATCAAATTTTGCGTGTAAGCTGTGTTTACAAGTCTATATCTCTTACAATTCTTACCCTATCACAACCAAATTTGGCCATTAGCTTCCTTATAGCATTATCTTAAGGGCTGCTTAAGTAATTTTGGTTCCTGTAACCCCTGGGCTCCCATGGAACCCAAATTCTGATAGCCCTTAAAATTTGTCTGTTTCACATAAAATTTTGCGTGTAACCTGTGTTTACAGGTCTATATCTCTTACATTCATTTCTTGTCCTAGCTGAACTAAATTTGGAATTGGTTTCCTTATAGTATCTTGTAAAAGGTTGGATAAGTTATTTTGTCTTCTGCAAATTCTGGGCTCCCATGGAACCCAAATTGTGATGGCCCATAAAATGTGCAATAAAGGCAAATCTAGGTTTGCATGTAAGCATGCATGTATATATCTATAATTTTGGTTTGGAATTTCTTATAGCATTATGCATCTTATTCATACTTCACCCATATTGGGGCTCCCTCCCTTTACATATTTCTATGTTTACACATAGCTTGTTATACATATGTTGCTCCCTGTTTTTATTTTGTTTTACCATATTTCTGTGTTGTTTTGGTCAATTCTTAAATAGCTTCTTACACATATATGTTGCCCTCACCACCCCCACTCCCCCACACCATCCTACCCCGCCTCTCCCCCACCCCCACCCTGCACCCCACTCAAAACTTTATTATTATTTATTTATTTTTTTACATATTTCTGCGTAGTTTTGGTCCATTCTTACACATAGTTATGTTGTGCCCCCAACCCCACCCCACATTGCTGTAGCCTTGTTTTCTGATGGTATATACTAGCTATAAATTTATTATTCTCTGAAAAATCGAATAGTCGAGCTGCGCTGTTCTCCGACAGCTCTTGTTTCTGATGGTAGTTCCATGTGTATAATTCATAATTTGGCATGAAGTGATTATTACTTTCTTAAAACGAAATGTCTTAACAAATATACAGGCCCATACTGTTTAGTTTGTATGGTAGTCAAACGGAAGCATTGATGTGAACGCCGTCAGTCAGCTTTTTCTTAGATCAACTGAGCTCAAGGTTATCTATTGGGATCACTCTTCGTCTGTCGTCGTTAACTTTTGCTTCAAACGACTTCTCCTCAGAAACCGCTTGGCCAATTTTGACCACACTTCACATGGATGATCCTTAGATGAATGCTTTTTAGATTTGTTAAAATTAGGTAAACACGACATCCAAGATGGCCGCCATTAATTTACCATATATGGTCGAAACCTTACACAATCTTCTTCTCAAAAACCGCCAGACAGATTTCGACAGTTTTTCTTTTAAAATGACTGGCAACGGCTAGACTATCAAGATTGTTCAAATGAAGTCACCGAGGTAAAAAATGCCCGTGCCCTGGGGATCCAAAATTTGTATATTGAGATTTTGCATGTTTTTCAGAGACTTATATAGGAAAAAAACTTTAAAAAAAAATCTTCTCTGAAACCACAAGGCACAGAGCTCTCATGCATTACATGCTTATGATCCTCTACTAAGTTTGTTCAAATGGTGACCTTGGGGTCAAATTTGGCCCCACCCCAGGGGTCACATGTTTTACAGAAAAAAAGAAAGAAAATCTTCTTCTCTGAAACTGCAAGAGCCAGAGGTTCAATATTTTGCATTTACTATAAGCTTATGGTCCTTTACGAAGTTTGTTCAAATGGTGATCCTGGGGTCACATTTGGCCCCATCCCAGTGGTAGTGGGGGTGGTGAGGGCAATATATATGTGTAAGAAGCTATGTAAGAGTTCACCAAAACAACACAAAAATATGTAAAAAATATATATTTAAAAATCGAGTTTTGAGTGGGGATGGGGGAGAGGAGGGGGGTGGGAAGGGCAGCATATATGTGTAAGAAGATATGTAAGAATTGACCAAAACAAAATAAAAATATTTTGAGTGGGGGGAGTCGGGGGGGGGAGGGGGGGGGGGGGGGGTGGAGAGGCAGGGAATGGGGTGGAGGGGGCAACATATATGTGTAAGAATTTACCAAAACAACACAGATATATGTAAAAAAACAATAAACATTAAATAAAAATATTCCATTTCGAGCATGGGGGTGGGGTGGGGGAGGGAAGGGGTTGGGGTGGGGGCAACATAGCTATGTGTAAGAATTGACAAAAACAACACAGAGAGGGGGATGCTGGCGGGGTGTGGGGGGTGGGTGGGGGGGGGGGAGGAGAGGGAGCAACATATATGTGTAAGAAGCTATTTGTAAGAATTAACCAAAACAACACAGTGGCGGGGGTGGGGGGGGGGGGGGGGTCGGGAGTGGGCAACATATATGTGTAAGAATTGACTAAAACAACACAGAAATATGTAAAAAGAAAAAGTAAAAAAAAAAAAAAAAGTGGGGTGGGGTGGGGGAGTGGGGGCTGGGGGGGAAGAGGGAGCCAATGCCCCAATATGAGTGAAGTATGAATAATATGCATAATGCTTTAAGAAATCCCAAACCAAATTTATAGATATATACATGCTTACATGCAAACCTAGATCTGCCTTTACTGCACATTTTATGAGCCATCACTATTTGGGTTCCATGGGAGCCCAGAATTTGCAGAAGACAAAAATAATTACCCAACCCTTTACAACATACTATAAGGAAACCAATTCCAAAATTTAGTTCAGCTACGACAAGAAATGCAAGAGATATAGACCTGTAAACACAGCTTACACGCAAACTTTGATGTGAAACAGACACATTTTAAGGGCTATCATAATTTGGGTTCCTTAAGGTAATGCTATAAGGAAGCCCATGGCCAAATTTGGTTGTGCTAGGATAAGAAATGTAAGAGATATATGCTTGTAAACACAGCTTACACGCAAACCTTGACCCCGGGTTGATTACATAAGCTCTCTTATTCTTCGAATAGTCGAGCTAAAAACTAAAAAAATCATCTTCTCTGAAACTGCAAGAGCAAGAAGTTTAATATTTTGCATTTGCTATAAGTTTATGGTCCGTTCAAATGGTTACCGGGGGCCCCGTTTGGTCACAGGGCCAATAATAGGGCCATTGCAGATCCTTTTGGAGGGGTAGGCAGAGGGGTAGAATCCCCACAAATTCATTTTATCATTTTATCATTTTTTGTTCATGTTCATTAAAGGTCTTCATCATGATCCCTGTATTGTTTCAGGTGCCATCTCGCTCACATCAAAAGAGCAGTGGCAGAAAAACAATAAACGTGGCTCCAGCGTAAATGGAGTTTCTACGATAGAATTTGCAGCAACTCTGCAGTTCAGATTGAGAAGGTTCTAGGCCCATTTTCCATATTTTATCTCGATGTACATGGAGGATGAGCCTGGCATGTTCATGCCTGTTAAGCGCCATATAATCTTTCATGTGTTGGTGCGCCTTAAAACCCAATTCAATTCAAATGGTGATCCTGGGGTCACATTTGGCACAGCCCCAGAGTCACGTTTTACAAAGACTTACATAGGGAATTTTTTTAAAAATCTTCCTCTCAGAAACAGCTCGGTCAATTTTGACAGAACTTCACATGGATGATCCTTAGGTGAATGTTTTTCAAATTTATTAAAATTAGGTAAACACGACATCCAAGATGTCTTTAAATTACTTCTTGTACACTGGGAAGCTATTTAAATTCACCATTTGAACAAACTTGGTAAAGGACCATAAGCTTATAGTAAATGCAAAATATCAAACCTCTGGCTCTTGTAGTTTCCGAGAAGGTTTTTTATTCTTTTCCCATTATAAGTCTATGTAAAACTGTGACCCCAGGTGTGGGGACAAATTTGACCTCAGGGTCACCATTTGAACAAACTTAGTAGAGGACCATTAGCTGATGCTATATGTAATACATGAGAGCTCTGTGCCTTGTGGTTTCAGAGAAGAAGATTTTTTAAAGTTTTTTCCTATATGTCTATATGAACAAGAGGTCAATGACCTTGAAGCTCTACTGATTGATTTTGATTTCAGGAAGTAGTTGCTACAAACTTGAAATTTTGCTAGGATCAATTAGACATCAAGAGCAACATTCCTGTGAAGTTTCATGAAAATCCGTCAAGCAGTTTCAGAGGAGTAGTCGCTACAAGTTTTCATTATATAACTCTATGTAAACAAAGATGGCCGCTGACAGCCATGTTTACCATCAAATCAAAACAATTTTTGACAAGGACCAACATCATGTCATGCTGATCATTTTAGAAAAAGTCCCATTCAATATCACTTATAGTTTTCAAGAAGTAGTCGCTACAAACTTGTATTTTGAAAATCTATTTTTAGCCATGGTGGCCATCCTGAATTTCCGGCCGACCTCAAATTTTGCTAGGATCAATTAGACATTAGGAGCAACATTCCTGTGAAGTTTCATGAAAATCCGTCAAGTAGTTTCAGAGGAGTAGTCGCTACAAGTTTTCATTATATAACTCTATGTAAACAAAGATGGCCACTGGCAGTCATGTGTAATGTCGAATCAAAATAGTGTTCGACTCGGATAACCACCATGTCATGCTGATCATTTTAGAAAAAGTCCCATATCAATATCACTTATAGTTTTCAAGAAGTAGTCGCTACAAACTTATCTTTTAAAAATCTATTTTTAGCTGTGGCGGCCATCTTGAATTTCTGGCCGATCTGAAATTTTGCTAGGATCAATAAGACATTAAGAGCAACATTCCTGTAAAGTTTCATGAAAATCTGCCATGTAGTTTCAGAGGAGTAGTCACTACAAGTTTTTACTATATAACTCTATGTAACCAAAGATGGCCACTGGCAGCCATGTTTAACGTCGAATCAAAATAATTTTCCACAAGGATCAACATCATGTCATGCTGATCATTTTAGAAAAAGTCCCATATCATTATCACTTATAGTTTTCAAGAAGTAGTCGCTACAAACTTATTTTTTAAAAATCTATTTTTAGCTGTGACGGCCATCTTGAATTTCTGGCAGATCTGAAATTTTGCTAGGATGAATTAGACATCAAGAGCAACATTCCTGTAAAGTTTCATGACAATCCGTCAAGTAGTTTCAGAGGAGTAGTCGCTACAAGTTTTTACTATATAACTCTATGTAAACAAAGATGGCCGCTGGCAGCCATGTTTAACGTTGAATCAAAACGATTTTTGACAAGGATCAACATCATGTCATGCTGATCATTTTAGAAAAAGTCCCATATCATTTTCAATATCACTTATAGTTTTCAAGAAGTAGTCGCTACAAACTTGTATTTTAAAACTCTATTTTTAGCTGTGGCAGCCATCTTGGATTTCACATCAACATGAATTTTTGCTAAGATTAACTAGACTTCATGGGCAACATTTCTGTAAAGTTTCATGAATATCCAGCCAGTAGTTTCAGAGGAGTAGTCGCTACAAATAAAAGTTTACGGACGGACAGACAGACGGACAGACAGACAGATGGACGACGGACGCCGCACCACGGCATAAGCTCTGCTGATCTTTGATCAGAAGAGCTAAAAACTGAAAAAATCTTCTTCTCTGGAACCACTTGGCACAGAGCTCTCATGTATTACATATAGCATCAGCTTATGGTCCTCTACTAAATTTGTTCAAATGGTGACCCTGGGGTCAAATTTGACCCCGCCCCGAGGGTCACAGTTTTACATGGACTTATATAGGATTTTTTAAAAAAAACATCTTCTTCTCGGAAACTTCAAGAGCCAGAGGTTTGATATTTTTCATTTATTATAAGCTTATGGTCCTTTACCAACTTTGTTCAAATGGTGACCCTGGGGTCACATTTGGCCCCGCCCCAAGAGTCACGTTTTACATAGACATGTATAGAAAAAAAGACTTAAAAAATCTTCTTCTCTGCAAGAGCCAGAGGTCTAATATTTTGCTGTTGCTATAAGCTTATGGTCCTTTACCAATTGTGTTCAAATGGTGACACAAATGGGGTCACAGTTGTACATAAATGCTTGTTTTAAAAAAAATTATATTTTTTTTTATTTATTTTTTTTAAATTTTTAAAAAAAATTTATTTTTATTTTTTTTATTTTTTTATTTTTTTTTAATTTTTTTATTTTTTATTTTTATTTTATTTTTCATTTTTTTTAATTAACTTGGAAAACCAGCCAGATGAGACCAGTAATGGCGGAGTTATGGCTATATTTTGCCTGTTTAAGACGATAGTCACTTGCTTCATTGATGTCATAAGAGCCATATTAGCCAGTAGAGCGTCCACAGGCCCTCTTGGGCCTCTTGTTTCCTATATGTCTATAAGAAAAACATGCTAAACCTCAATATACAAACTTTGGACCCTTGGGGCATGGCCATTTTTGACCCCGGGGACTTTATTTGAACAAACTTGATAGTCTAGGCGTTGGCGATCATTTTAAAAGAAAAACTGTTGAAATCTGTCCAGCTGTTCTGGAGAAGAAGAGTTTTTAAGGTTTCGACTATATATGGTAATGGCAGCCATCTTGAATGTAGCGCTGACCTAATTTTAACAAATCCAAAAAGCATTCATCTAAGGATCATCCATGTGAAAGTTTGGTCAAAATTAGCCAAGCGGTTTCTGAGGAGAAGTCGTTTGAAGAAAAGTTAACGGACGGCAGACAGACTGACGACAGACAGACGACAGACGACAGACAACACACCATCCCATAAGCTCTGCTGGCCGTTGGCCAGTAGAGCTAAAAACAAGTTTGTAGCAACTACTTCTTGACAACTCTAAGTGATATTGATATGGGACTTTTTCTAAAATGATCAGCATGACATGATGTTGGTCCTTGCCAAAAATCGTTTTGATTCAACGTTAAACATGGCTGCCAGCAGCCATCTTTGTTTATAAAGAGTTATATAGTAAAAACTTGTAGCGACTACTCCTCTGAAACTACTTGGCGGATTTTCATGAAACTTTACAGAAATGTTGCTCTTAATGTCTTATTGATCCTAGCAAAATTTCAGATCGGCCAGAAATTCAAGATGGCCACCACAGCTAAAAATAGATTTTTAAAAAATAAGTTTGTAGCGACTACTTCTTGAAAATTATAAGTGATATTGATATGGGACTTTTTCTAAAATGATCAGCATGACATGATGGTTATCCTAGTCGAACATTATTTTGATTCGACGTTGAACATGGCTGCCAGTGGCCATCTTTGTTTACATAGAGTTATATAATGAAAACTTGTAGCGACTACTCCTCTGAAACGATTTGACGGATTTTCATGAAACTTCACAGGAATGTTGCTCTTGATGTGTAATTGATCCTAGCAAAATTTCAGGTCGGCCGGAAATTCAAGATGGCCGCCATGGCTAAAAATAGATTTTCAAAATACAAGTTTGTAGCGACTACTTCTTGAAAACTATAAGTGATATTGATATGGGACTTTTTTTAAAATGATCAGCATGACATGATGTTGGTCCTTGTCAAAAATCGTTTTGATTCGATGTTAAACATGGCTGTCAGCGGCCATCTTTGTTTACATAGAGTTATAAAATGAAAACTTGTAGCGACTATTCCTCTGAAACTACTCTACGGATTTTCATGAAACTTCACAGGAATGTTGCTCTTGATGTCTAATTGATCCTAGCAAAATTTCAGGTCGGCCGGAAATTTAAGATGGCCGCAACAGCTAAAAATAAATTTTCAAAAAACAAGCTTGTAGCGACTACTTCCTGAAATCAAAATCAATCAGTAGAGCTTCAAGGTCATTGACCTCTTGTTAAATATTGCTACAGCGCTTTGAATTTTCTACATAATTTTTTGTGCAAAACTATATTCATATTATTTAAAAGTTCAAAGCCAATTGTTTTTCACATACTACTAGTTGTTGATGATATTGCATAAGTAGTTGATTATATTGCATAAGTAGTATATTTAAAGGGACACATGGCAATCTTGATTTTCTAATAACTCGTGGCGTCCTGTTAGTTTTCTGCATAAATTGCATTTGTTTAATCATTAATATTAATTATAAGAATAGTATAAATTTCCCAGCCTACAGTTTTAGTAAAGATTGAGTGGAATAGGATTTTCATGATAGGTAAATGTATGAATAAGAAAATAAAGAAAATTAAATACAAAAGAAAGAAATTTGTGTTAAATATGTGTGAATGTTCCTTTCATTAGAGTAGCTTCAGTGTGAGAGGCGTTATGGAGAGGGCAAGGTTTTTCATTATCGGGTCCTGGTGACCTTTGATCTGTTGACCTCCAAATTAATAGGGGTCGTCCTCTCACTGCAGGCAGTCCACCCATGAAGTTTCATGAGATTTGCTTCAGTGTGGTGGGGGTGGGGTGGTGGGGACAGAGGGGAGTTATGGAGTGGACAAATTTTTTGTGTTAAATATGTGTGAATGTTCCTTTCATTAGAGTTGCTTCATTGTGAGAGGCGTTATGGAGGGCAAGGTTTTTCATTATCGGGTCCTGGTGACCTTTGATCTGTTGACCTCAAAATGAATAGGGGTCGTCCTCTCACCGCAGGCAGTCCACCCATAGTAAGTTTCATGAGATTTGCTTCGGTGTGGTGGGGGTGGGGTTGGGAGAGAGGGGAGTTATGGAGTGGACAAGTTTTTTTTTCATTATTGGGTCCCAGTGACCTTGACCTTTAACCTCCTGACCTCAAAATCAATAGTGGTCATCCTCTCATCACAGGCAGTCTACCTACAAAGTTTCATAAAATTTACTTTAGGGGGAGTTGAGTTCAGAGTGAACAATGATTTTCATGGTCGGGTTCCGGTGATCTTTACCTTTGTTGACCTTCTGACCTCAAAATCAATAGGAGTAATCATCTCACCACAGATTTGCTTCAGGCGGAGAGGAGCTATGGAGATTTAAAGTCAAAATGCATAATAAATTATGAAGCTAGTTTATATGCTTGGTAACTAATTCAAGATTGCTGCTGTGTCCCTTTAAAGTCATATTTCTATGGAAGATAACTCAATATAATAAATGTTAACATATTAAAGAGACACTTGACAATCTTGAAGTTTATCATATTTTTTTACAATCCCATCATGGATGGCAAACAATCTCATTAAAATCAGACCCTTTATCACACTACGATACTCTACGCTACTAAGGATCTGACAACCCTGCATTGGAGGCCACGTCAGATTGACCTTACGATTAGCCAATCAGATTTCAATGTTGGTAACTGTTAGCTTAAAAAATATTTCCAGAACTCTGACGGAATGCAATAGCGGTACAATTTGTTTACCGATTCGTGGGATTTAAACCACACTAAAATTACACTCGTGGGTCAATGGCAGACTTTGCTATCAACTGAGCTAAGCGGGCCAGATGTACTATGATCTACTATTATTTCTAATGTCGTAATAATTTCGGTGGAATATATTTTCAAAACACACATGACATCCTATAGCGGAGAGTATCAAAGCGTAATTAGGATATGGTTTTAATGAGATTGGAGGGAAGCGACAGGCTCAAAGCGTACCTACCATGCTGGACCGACCTTGGATGCGGCATCATTCACCCTACATCATTTAAAGAAAAGAAATTCCATTTCTAAAAGCCCCACACTTACAGATAAGTACCGGTATTGTTTATTTTAATGTATTTCAATATTTTTTTTAAAACTAAGATTAAACACATCTCTTTTAGTTACTGATGAGTATAAACTGTATGAAACTAGTGTGAAGAGTAATATCTCCTATTTTTCTTTATAAATAATAAATTTGTCAAAATGCTGCATAAAACCAATCCAACCAAATAAATATGTTTGTCAAAAACATTGACAAAATTACCCAGGATACACCATTATGCAAAGGTACACATACTATTTGCCTCCACATTAAAAATGTGCTGTCAACGGCAAATACATTATGTAACGGCAAAAATATGCCTACTACGTCACAGACAGCAAACATTTGCCACCAGTGACAAATATAGGTATAAATAATGTGAACTCAAACTGAGAGCCATTACGTTACAGACGAGTACAAACATGTACGAAACTAGCATAACAAGTCAAGCCTTCAATATGGTATTATATATTTTATCATGATGCAAAATTAGCACTGTCTATGAATTATTCAATGATGTACATTTACTTAAAAGCTTGAAAAACTTAAAAAAAAGCTGAAAGAATTACCAAAATGCCATGAAAAATAAAGGAGATATGAACTTTTGAAAATTTGCAAAGAAACAAAAATGGAACGATGACATCATCACACCTTTTTACCATCTATGGCATATTGACAAAAATGTCTTTTAAAGCAAAGAAAATCACTGCAGAAGAAAAATAGGAATACAATTTATACATTTTACATCTGTATATTTATTTTTAATCACTTTGCAGTTATTTAATTTGCTTTAAAATGTAGTTTATCAATATGCCATACATGGTAAAAAGGCACGATGACGTCATTATCTATCTGGTTATTTCATTATTATACACATATACATGTACATGTATGTATTTACTCAAGGAATTTGAAAACAACCCTTAGAAAGTAACGATTGTGTCCATCATTTTGCCCGATACACTCGCACACTCTTGAAGGCATAGACGCAAAAAGCCATCAAATAGTCTGTCTTGGATATTAAGATGCATAAAGACATCAGTTTTTGGAAATCCCACACGTTGCATTACCGTCAGTGTTTGTGGCACTATATCTTTGACTAGTGACCATTTTATTTGATGAAGTGAAAATAAAATGATTTTTACTCACAAGTATTTTGAAATAAGATACAAAACTGCGGTATAATCTTGATTATTTTCAGCGAGGCGTTAATAAAGCCATCGAGTATATATTCAGAGGATTTTATTAACAACAAGTGTTCATTTCAATTTATATACATAAAGTTTATATGACATCATTTGTTTGATAAATAATTCATTAAAACTTTAAAGGCATAAATACAGATTTAGGAAATACAATTGGCACTTTGTATATAATCGTTGAGCATTGCGTGACATCTGACATCGGATAATATTACACACATGGTAAAATCCCAAAACATGTAGAGATGCTATGTACAGTGCTCTAGATAAGCATTATTTTTGGGTATTTCAGCATTAAAATGTGGACAATCAGCATTGAAAATTTACCATTTCAGTACAATAATGGCATATGTGTAAGTAAAAAACAATAAAAGCATAACGATTATTCTTCAAACTTTAAAAATCAGCTGATTTATTTAGCAAGTGAAATACCCCTTGACAAGAAGCTTTTCTGAAGCACACTTTAACATCATCTGAAATAAACATTCAGCAGAGCTCCAGATCAGGAAATTTGGGAGTATTTTGTGGTGATTAGGCATTTCATTTCAGGGATACATTAGGCAAATCAGCATTGAAAAAATAAATTCGGAGTATAACTCAGCATTGATAATTTACAATTTTAGTATAAAATGCATATTTGTATAAAACTGCATTGGAGATTAATTTAGCTTATCTGGAGCTCTGATTCAGTTTTATATTTCATTGAAAGTCTTAACATCATTGTTCATCGTTTTCTCGAGCCTCTCAAGGTTCTCTTTGGTCGGCAAGATACTCATGTCCTTGAGTGTCAGAAAACTGTCCTCGATATCGCACTCAAATTTTTCCTGAAATGAGTCGAGGAAAAACGGAACTGTGTCCTCCACTGAGATGTGTTTACCAAGCTCCTTAGAAATAGAGGTGACTTCCTTGCCCTCCAGACCGCACGGAACAATGTGGTCGAACCACGACAAGTCTGTACAACAGTTCAGCGAGACGCCGTGGGTGCTGACATAACGGCTTCCGTGTATTCCTGAAATGTAATATGATACGATCAAAGTTCTAGAAATGTAATTGTGATCGCCAAGAATAATTAAAATATAATATAGGGTTCTGGAAATTCTGGTAGGTCATTTATTGAGGAACAGAACCATGACAAGACCCCATGCATGCACAGGCTTTCATAACGATCATAGCGTTCACATTCGGTATTTTTGTGCAGACATTCAATAAATCTGAGAGTTTCGATAACTGATGAAGAAATTCCAAGTTGGTAGGGCATATTTAGGTAGATTCTAATGTTGCAGAAATGAAAAATAATGGATACCCGACACAGTCGATGAGATAAATTTACGTACAAAAGAGTAGCAAGAGTCGCAAACTGACACAATATACGCTCATCATAAGTATGGAATTCCTATTTGTAAATGGGGGGGTTCCGGGTGTCTGGCCAAAGATGTGGTTTCAAACTGTCTCGTGGTAGCAACATTCCCAGTTAGTACACTAGCCACAGTTTTTTTCTCACCCCCAGGGTTTTTCATTTGCTACTGTTTTGTTCCATATTATACATGTTTGTCATAGACTGGGTAAATAGAGATTAGTCTAGCCAGTTGCTATATAGAGTATAGATAGTGTACAGTAGTGTATTGGTAAGTTTACTGTGTTTTTATATATGTTAATTAGTACAAACGTAAACGTAAACTGTGGTTATATTATGACAGTCAGTTACTTGTGTAATGAATGATAATATTATGAGATTATACACAAGGCACATGTGGGAATGGGTTTTGTGTTGACAATCGCGTGTATTCCAGTGGTGACACCGATTATGCCGGGAGCTATACTGATAGTTTATAATTAGCCCCCTGGAGATTAGGGTGACTTGACCATGTATAGCGCTGATTATGACAATGTGCTAGCTACTTATTTTTCAGATTATGGATAATTAGCACCTCAGGCGACTTTGCTTTGATGTGGCTTGAAGGCGAAGTCAAGAGTTGAAGAGCGATTACTTCGCCTGAATCGCCCAGTAGATTGAGCTCTGATGCCAACAAGCATATCATTTCATATCAAAATTACGACTGTTTTCAATTCAAATCCCAGGGATGGTCCAGTGCATAGCGTGGTGGACAGCAAATCATGAGGACCCGTGTTCAAACCTGTGTTCTTGGGAAAGACGCTTCGTCTGTCGGATGGAAATGCAAACTGCGCAGTCCTGTGTATCGGAGACTATCCTCCATAATATTAAAGAATCATATGTTTGTTAGTAAAAGAAGGGCAGGTTCCCAGACTTCTATGTAACTTTCCCTGCACTCTGGAGAGGGCTTTTAATAACCTATGTGTTGATCAGCCATTGAAAAATGTTCAATTCAAATCCCATCATGAGAAAGTCCCTCTGAGGTCACCTACCGCTCATGGTCATTGATATTGCTTACCTATGGCTCCAATTTTGCGATCCCCAATCCAGACGCCAGTATCTACAGTCGTTCTAGCCTCTAAACCAAAGTTATTACAAGTCTGCACCATTGTCTTTTCCAGTTTACACACATAATCTCGTATCCCAAGATTAAAATGTTTCAGATTGATTATTGGATATGCCACTAACTGCCCAGGACCGTGAAATGTGACAAGTCCACCGCGATTTGTATGCTGGAAATCCGCTCCTTTCGATTTTAAAAATGCTTCATCTTTGGGCGTGTAACTTTTGTCACGGATCCCGACCGTGTAAACGGGGTTATGTTCCACCAGGAGAATCACGTTGAAGCCCATAGCACCCTGTTTCCTGGCCATCTCATCCAGGTGGTAACGTGCATATCTAGTCTGAACACTGTATGCACTCATGAAGCCCATTCGCTGCAGATTAATCACATGGACCAATTGTCTTGCAGCTATCATCTTGAATGACCAATCAGATGTCAGTTTATATGCGTGTCATCTGTAATATAAAAATATACATTTTTGATTAAAAACTATTTTTTCCTCGATAAACCTAGCTTGTATATGTCTTAAATCCCTTCAATTGTGTATGCTAATTATAATTGTGTATGCTAATTATAATTGTGTATAATTTTAACCCTAAAGGGCAAAAGGTGTCATTAACAATATCTCTAATACAATCTTTTATTCTGAATATTGTAAATAGAAGTGCCCTTTTTTAATTAGTATTATATAACTATGCCGTTCAGATTCATATCATGTTTGTTATGTTATATACCTACAGTACATTATGTTATATATATATGGTTATTTCTATTTTTTGTTGACCACCCATGTCCCTAGACAAATTTATTATTTAATTTGCACAAATATAATAATATGTTTCAAAGATATGCTTAGGCTAATACATATATGCTATAGTTAGCTATTCCAGTACTGAAAAAATACGAGAGCACAGATGCTTTCATTAAAATGCATCACAAGTTACATGCATGCATTAAAAAAGACTGTGTCCCTGTCCGAATGCATTAAAAAAGACTGTGTCCCTGTCCGCTTACGTGAAGTTTGTCAGCAATTTTTAGTGCTCCAAATATTTTTATATACAAACTTTTATGGTTAAATATTAAAAACAAAAGGTACAGTTTGATACTGAAAGCAAATAATGTCCCTTTCCATAGTTAAAACTAGAGCTGTTGCCTTTTAACGGCGGTAAATATACCCCTGCTAATAGCCCCATTCCCCACCCTACCCTTTGAGTCAAGATTGAGTGGAATGGGATTTTCATGATCAGGTAATGGTGGCCTTGACCTTTGACCTACTGACTTCAAAACCAATAGGGGCCGTCTTTTCATCACAGGCAGTGCACCTATAAAGTTTCATGAGATTTGCTTCAGGGGAAGAGGAGTTATGGAGCGGACAAGGTTTTTCATTATCAGGGCCCGGTGAACTTGACCTTTCACCTACTGACCTCAAAATCAATAGAGGTCATTCTCTCACCACAGGCAGTTCACCCATGAAATTTCATGAGTTTTGCTTCAGGGAGTGAGGAGTTATGGAGCAGACAGGGTTTTTCATTATCAGGTCATGGTGACCTTGAACTTTGACCTACTGACCTCAAAATAAATAGGGGTCACCGTCATCCTCTCATTACAGGCAGTCCACCCATGAAGTTTTATGAGATTTGTTTCAGGGGGACAGGAGTTATGGAGCGGACAAGGTTGCGTCTACAGACAGACAGACGGACAGACAAGGTTGCCTCTACAGACAGACAGGGTGAAATGTAAATATTGAATTATAGAAACGAAATGTGTCCCTCATAATTTTATCATTTCCGTAACATGAACAATAATGCGGTGAATGATGGTTTACCTCCCCTGACTACTCACATAGCGTTATGTCACGTGAAAGATACAACGCGCAAATTTTTAACATGGTGTAATGGCGTACGGCTGGGATTTGTGATGGCTGAACTTTTGTTCGGTAAGTCAATAGTTTGTATGCGTATAAAAATAAATTCGTCAAGGGTAAACAAAATATAGAACGACTCATATATATTCTAATAATAAAGTAACCATAATTCAATGTTGGACGTCTACAAAGTCTGATTTCACATTTATTATCTATTATTCAGCAAATAGCAACATTTTAACCAGTAAAGTGAATTGCAAGTTGAAATGTTTTTAAAGAGACTGGAGATTATCTGAAACAAAGTTTTAATATCTGCAACATTCCCCACAAAAACAACATTAAAATTACAACATATAAAGCGATTCAAAATTATTTATTTAGCTCAACAATATTTTCTTCTTCACAAATGAAAAGATGCCAAGCGGCCTCGAAGCGCTCACCTGACATGAGTGTAGAGGAGAAGACTATTATGGTGCCAGATTATTTTGTTATCCTAATCTACCAGAACGAATCCCAGGAGTGAACGTGGTCACATGATAAAACAAGAGGCCCAAGAGGGCCTGTGGACGCTCTACTGGCTAAAACAGCTCATAGATTTAGATAGATATAGCTAGATATAGCTCTCTTCTCCTATAGATTTAACAAAGGAAAATACAATATAGCATTTTTCAACAAATCAAGGGCCATAACTCTGTTATTACTTACAAGATCTAGCTGGTTTTCGAAATTGTCCAAGATTTCATTGATATACCGCGCTTTGCACAACTAGACATCATACGGAGGCTTCCTGTCAAATTTTGTAGAAATCCAACAAGCCATTTAAGAGGAGTAGCGCCGACAAGAAATTTAAAATAAAAATGTCAAAGGGCCATAACTCCGTCAAAAATCAGCGAACTTGAACAAAAGCGTGATATGCACAACTAGACATCTTACCGATGCTTCCTGCCAAGTTTCGTCGTAATTCAACAAGGCATTTAGGATGAATAGCGCCGACAAGAAATTTTAAAGTAATTAAAAAGATAATGAAAAAAAAAAAGGAAAAAAATAAAAAAATAAAAAAAAAAAATAAATAAAAAATTTAAACTATTAAAAAAAAAAAAAAAAAAAAAAATTGAAATTGAAAAAAAAAAGAGGTCAATGACCTTGAAGCTCTACTGATTAATTTTGATTTCAGGAAGTAGTTGCTACAGACTTGTTTTTTGAAAAATTATTTTTAGCCGTGGCGGCCATCTTGAATTTCCGGCCGACCTGAAATTTTGCTAGGATCAATTACACATCAAGAGCAACATTCCTGTGAAGTTTCATGAAAATCCGCCAAGTAGTTTCAAAGAAGTAGTCGCTACAAGTTTTTACTATATAACTCTATGTAAACAAAGATGCCATGTTTAACGTTGAATCAAAACAATTTTTGACAAGGACCAACATCATATCATGCTGATCATTTTAGAAAAAGTCCCATATCAATATCACTTATAGTTTTCAAGAAGTAGTCGCTACAAACTTGTATTTTGAAAATTTATCTTTAGCTGTGGCGGCCATCTTGAATTTCCGGCCGACCTGAAATTTTGCTAGGATCAATTAGACATCAAGAGCAACATTCCTGTTAAGTTTCATGAAAATCCGTCGAGTAGTTTCAGAGGAATAGTCGCTACAAGTTTTTACTATATAACTCTATGTAAACAAAGATGGCCACTGGCAGCCATGTTTAACGTTGAATCAAAGCAATTTTTGACAAGGACCAACATCATATCATGCTGATCATTTTAGAAAAAGTCCCATATCAATATCACTTATAGTTTTCAAGAAGTAGTCGCTACAAACTTGTATTTTGAAAATCTATTTTTAGCCATGGCAGCCATCTTGAATTTCCGGCCGACCTGAAATTTTGCTAGGATCAATTAGACATCAAGAGCAACATTCCTGTGAAGTTTCATGAAAATCCGTGAAGTAGTTTCAGAGGAGTAGTCGCTACAAGTTTTCATCATATAACTTTATGTAAACAAAAATGGCCACTGGCAGCCATGTTTAACGTCGAATCAAAATAATGTTTGACTCTGATAAGCATCAGGTCATGCTGATCATTTTACAAAAAGTCCCATATCAATATCACTTATAGTTTTCAAGACGTAGTCGCTACAAACTTCTTTTTTAAAAATCTATTTTTAGCTGTGGCGGCCATCTTGAATTTCTAGCCGACCTGAAATTTTGCAAGGATCAATTAGACATTAAGAGCAACATTCCTGTAAAGTTTCATGAAAATCCGCCGAGTAGTTTCAAAGGAGTAGTCGCTACAAGTTTTTACTATATAACTATGTAAACAAAGATGGCCGCTGGCAGCCATGTTTAAGTTGAATCAAAACAATTTTTGACAAGGACCAACATCATATCATGCTGATCATTTTAGAAAAAGTCCCATACCAATATCACTTATAATTTTCAAGAAGTAGTCGCTACAAACTTGTATTTTGAAAATTTATTTTTAGCCGTGGCGGCCATCTTGAATTTACGGCCGACCTGAAATTTTGCTAGAATCAATTAGACATCAAGAGCAACATTCCTGTGAAGTTTCCTGTGAAAATCTACTGATTGATTTTGATTTCAGGAAGTAGTCGCTACAAGCTTGTTTTTTTAAAATTTATTTTTAGCCGTGGCGGCCATCTTGAATTTACGGCCGACCTGAAATTTTGCTAGAATCAATTAGACATCAAGAGCAACATTCCTGTGAAGTTTCATGAAAATCCGTCAAGTAGTTTCAGAGGAGTAGTCGCTACAAGTTTTCATTATATAACTCTATGTAAACAAAGATGGCTGCTGGCAGCCATGTTTAACGTCGAATCAAAACGATTTTCGACAAGGACCAACGTCATGTCATGTTGATCATTTTAGAAAAAATCCCATACCAATATCACTTATAGTTTTCAAGAAGTAGTCGCTACAAACTTGTATTTTGAAAATTTATTTTTAGCCGTGGCGGCCATCTTGAATTTCCGGCCGACCTGAAATTTTGCTAGGATCAATTAGACATCAAGAGCAACATTCCTGTGAAGTTTCATGAAAATCCGTCAAGTAGTTTCAGAGGAGTAGTCGCTACAAGTTTTCATTATATAACTATGTAAACAAAGATGGCCGCTGCAGCCATGTTTAACGTCGAATCAAAACGATTTTCGACAAGGACCAACGTCATGTCATGTTGATCATTTTAAAAATAATCCCATACCAATATCACTTATAGTTTTCAAGAAGTAGTCGCTACAAACTTGTATTTTGAAAATTTATTTTTAGCCGTGGCGGCCATCTTGAATTTCCGGCCGCCCTGAAATTTTGCTAGGATCAATTAGACATCAAAACAACATTCCTGTGAAGTTTCATGAAAATCGGTCAAGTAGTTTCAAAGGAGTAGTCGCTACAAGTTTTCATTATATAACTCTATGTAAATAAAGATGGCCGCTGGCAGCCATGTTTAACGTCGAATCAAAACGATTTTCGACAAGGACCAACATCATGTCATGCTGATCATTTTAGAAAAAGTCCCATATCAATATCACTTATAGTTTTCAAGAAGTAGTCGCTACAAACTTGTTTTTTAAAAACCTATTTTTAGATCTGGCGGCCATCTTGGATTTCACATCAACATGAATTTTTGCTAGGATCAACTAGACTTCATGGGCAACATTTCTGTAAAGTTTCATGAATATCCAGCCAGTAGTTTCAGAGGAGTAGTCGCTACAAATAAAAGTTTACGGACAGACAGACGGACGCCGCACCACGGCATAAGCTCTACTGATCCGCTGATTGGTCTATAGATAGCTTACGACAACATTACAATTGCAAGATACTCAACTTGCCTTAATCCACGAACGGAAAAACTTCCCCAAATACCCTTCCCGGGACTCCCGGCACCAAGGGCGCCGCCAAATACACCCGTACAAGCAAGAGTCACACAGAGTTACTTCCTCTTTCCGTCGTGGCGTCATCGGTAAAGAACGCGATAAATCGACGGTCTCAAAATATTTGTCTTTTTCCATCGTAACAAATGGTTTTAATTGTTTTATTACTTTAATTTTACTTCCCATATGTTATTTTCTTACGAGTTTATGATCGTAATTGGTGTTTTTTACACCGGCTTTTGTTCTTTACGCAGTTAATTCAGACCGCAATTCGTAAACAACCATATGCTTTCTACTTCCGGTTTACCAACATTTGTAAATTCTGTCGAAAAATAGCTTTTAACTTCTATTAGAAGTTTTGAATTTGACACCGGAACGTAGACACCCCTCCTACTCGTGTCAACACTCCAGTAAATAGTTTTCTTATATTATTGGGTTCGTGTTGTTTGTTATATAATCACAGTTGGTGCTTTTAGAACACCTTCTGCTGTTATTTTCTATATTTCAGTAACAGCAATGGGGAGTGGGACCTTAGTCTAATTGGGAGTCGGGCCCTAGCCCACTACGGCCCGTCCGGACTCCCAGGGATTGGAAACATCACCCGTACGAAGTCCTGACCTTCTATCGGTGATGTCCCCCAACCCAGCCATATGCAGTCCCATTCCCCACCCACTCCTGTGAAGGAAACATCAATGGGGAGTCGGGCCCTAGCCCACTACGGCCCGTCCGGACTCCCAGGGATTGGAAACATCACCCGTACGAAGTCCTGACCTTCTATCGGTGATGTCCCCCAACCCAGCCATATGCAGTCCCATACCCCACCCACTCCTGTCCGGGGGACCATGGTGACTCAGATAACTCTCTACCTCGTGGGTACACTGTTGGAGTGGTCGCATTCGCTTGGAGACAACCAAATAGCCCGCTTAGCTCAGTCAATGAACGACGTCGACTATCTTGCGCTCACTAAAGAAAGTCCCGTACCCCACCCACTCCTGCTCAAGCTACCAGGTAGTGCGGGGGTCACGCCGACTACAAACTCTCTGCCTCATGGGTAATCTGAAGGTCCTCAGAACAGATTCCATTCACTCCTCCAGGTCACCTTTCAGAGAGTCAACACACAGAGGGCGGTCTAGGAGCAACCGTCACCTGTCTAGAGACAGCTCAGGTAATACTTCCTCAGCTGAAATTTATGCTTTTAAGCACGGCCTAGGGCCGAAAGGGTATTCTTACGGTATTCTTAAAACTGTATTCAATACCGTTGTTATGGTTAGGGCCACCTAACGAAGGATATAGTCTCTTCTGAAGGTCTCTGCTAGTATAAAATCCAGACTAGTTGTCTGGAGGGAAGCTAAATAAGACTTCTTTCTATGGTATGGGAAGAGGACTTAGGTTTATGTGTTGGTACTCACATGTAAGGGAAGTTTCTGTCATGGGTCACAATTATCTGTTATTATAATTTCTTACGTGTTGTATAATCACAGATTAAATAGAATAGAATAGAATATTTTATTGTAATATTCATAACAATGTGAACATGACATTGAACTAACAGGTAATCAAATCATATGATAGCAATTAAGAAATAAAGATAAACATATGGATTACCTGTCAGGAGGGCCGAATGGTCTAATGCGCCAGACTCAAGGTTATACCTTCATAAACGAGTGTTCTGGTCCACGACCTTACACGTGGTTTCAGATCCCACTTCTGACACATACTTTTAACATACTAGTAAAATGTGTCAGAGACACTTTCCTTGTTCTTCCTTTTCAGTGTGGTGTCAGAAACACTTACCATCAATAGGACTGAGACCTCTTTAGGAAATCATACTTTCCTAGACGGTGCTCCCTACTGGGAAAGGCCTTTTTAATTCATAGGGAAGTCATATCTTCCTACTGACAGGGCGCTCTATACAGGCCATCTACATCAGAGAAGGTAAATTATCGAAGTCTTATCTCTGATTCTGATTAATAGCAGGCCTGGTGGTATTCTATTCTCAAATAGAATTCATTCTTTTGTCGAACAGAATTACCCTTTTTTCCAAGTTGTTGCAACATTTGTAAACACTTCTTAAGCATTGTCTACCTATGTTCTCGATTTTAGAAACTTATTTAATGCTTTTATATCTTTGAATATCTCGGCGTTTACAAAAAGCGTTAAGAGTATTCAATTTAAAGTATTTCCTCTCATGGTTTGCTTTATAACCACTACAGGAATCTGATACTTGTCTTAAACTAAAGATTCTTAGTGAATTACTTTGTTCTTTTCTGTCCTTACGGACTTAACTACAGAACTTGTTTTGCAGGTAACCTCGATAGAAGTCGATACCTGCTGTCGAGTTCCGTCACAAGAATATCAAGGATGATGTAAGTGACTACGGCTTCTCCGTCATACTCTAATGATTAGGGTAAGAATTCATGGCCTTCGCCATAACGTGCATAGGTTTCAGCGTTAATTGTAGCCACAGTCTTAAGAAGTAAATCAGTTTATTTCTTTCTGTATATGGTTTTCCTTATCAGGACACCTAATTCAACTTGTCCTATCGCCTTGTTGAGTACTGTTTGTGGCAGGACTAAGATGATTATTGCCAGTCTATGGATTATGCTCATCAGACTTGCAGGTATATGAGCATTTATTTTATTTAGCGTCGGTAGTATTTATATCAAGGGGTGTCATTAAGAGGTAGGCGGTTAATTCGCCCTGCTACTTAAACCTTTCTACCAGGCTAATATGAATACTTTTACTAATATTGTATACTAGTATCTATCTAATACCCGGCTACTTTGCTCTGTGTGCCTCTAATTTGAAAAGTTAATGATATCTATGTACATGTATATCACCACCTTTTTTGAGGTAAGTTATATAAATTAATTACAGTGGCAGATGCTGTTTTATTCATTTGCACATGCAGTTGCTGGCTGAGTCTTCCTTTTGCTGGTAAGTTGATATGGGGGACTTCCGTGGCTGAGTGGTTAGTCTCTTACTTGATATCACTGCCACTCACCTCTGTTTTATGATGGTGTCCCGGTTAGCTCAGTTGATAGAGCTTTCGCCCTGTAAGGGAGGAGTCCGGTTTTACGTGTCCCATACCAGCCACAAAGACAACTGGCATCTTGTTTTTTTTTTTGTTTTGTTTTTTTTTGTGTTTTTTTTGTGGATATTATGATATACCTTATATTTCATTGTTTGTGTTTCACTTGTGAAATATCGACAGACATAATGCCGCTGTTGACATTTTGTCGTCTCTGTTTTAGCGCATTATGTTTTGCTGCTTAAGTATCAAGGTTAGAGTACATAAGTTATTAATAGAATCATTTTTGGTTTGTCGTGAATATAAGGATTTTCTCATTAGAAAAACTTATTTTCACCAGAGCCTTAGCACGAGTGTATTATGCGTGTTTTCTCACTGATACACCTGTGGGGTTTTTGGGATTACCCTAGGGTTGATTAAGGTCTCCTTCTGTACCGCTTAAATCTCCACTGGGTACCTCCAGAGCCTGAGCTGCAAAGCGAAGGCGACGGTACTAATGAGCGGGCAGCCAAGCACGGGCTGCTCTCCGCCCCCGGTTTACACCTGTTAGGCAGTTTCAGTAAGTTCGGAGTAATCGGCTTCAAAGCCGCTATCCTCAACCCTAAGTGGGTTTGTTCGCGGTTCCTCTGACTAAGCCTTGTCTGATGGAGTTCTTCGTCATTCATCTCTTACCTCTGGGGTTGCGTTCCTTGTGTAGCTTATTAGATGCGGTTGCAGGACATAACACTCCTTTTCTTGCAGCTAAGATCATTGTCCAGTTTCTAGATTCCTTACCCCTCCCACTTCTCCATACAGTCATACAGTTAATGGGCTGTAGTGCCAGGGTTCGTTCTCCATTAGCCCTAGGGGTACTGATGATAGTTGGCGTATTTGTTTTTCATACCCCCTCCTGTTTAATATTGCTAGAACCAGGATACATTCTCCTTGTTTTCTATCAGTTTAGAGAGTAGGTCTATCAGTATGAGTAAGTTCCTAACATTATGGTAGGCTATACTATTGTTAGACCCGGCTTCTAATCCGTACATTAATTATGCCATAAGAGCCGGACTTCTCTTTTTGAAGTCTTTCCTTCAGGCAGTTTGAGATACATCTGGCATCTATTTATTTATTGGTTCTATATGCCACATTCGTATGGAAACACAGTTTCTTTTCGGCTAGATCTTTTACTAGAACACAGATTTGCGGGTGAATGCGTGTGCACAACCACATTCAAGGTGACATTCTGCCTTGGTCAGAACAAGGGGGGGGGGGGGGGGGGGGTGCGTGCCCATACACAGCCACATTCAAGGGGACATTCTGCCGTGGTCTAGGGGTTTCGTAGAGCTGCCCTAAATGCATGTCTAAGGATCTCTCAGTTTGGCTTAGAGGGCCACATGGTAGGTTTGTTCACTAACTAGGTGTGTTGCCCTGAATAAATAAATTCTTTTATTATTTACGCCTGGTTTATTTACGCCTGGCTCTATTTACGCCTGGTTTTATTTATGCCTGGTTTTTGGCCAGACGGACTCAATTACATATTACGCCTCATTTTACGCCTGGTTTCTACATTCTTATCAAAACCACCTGTACGCCTGGTCACCATCAAAATTACGCCTGGTTTAGTTATCAATATTACGCCTGCTTTACGGGCGTCGCAGTTCGTACGGGC
>JAWPHD010017977.1:0-42040 GCA_037043455.1 Cyrtodaria siliqua
GGGACATTTTCTAAAATGATCAGCATGACATGATGTGATTTTGTCGAAATTTATTCGATGCATCTTTAAACATGCCGTTAGCGGCCATTCTTTGTTACATAGATTTAGATAGTAAAAACTTGTAGCGACTACTCCTCTGAAAGTACTTGACGAAATTTTAGGAAACTTCACAGGAATGTTGCTCTTGATGTCTTATTGATCCTAGAACTTTTAAGGTCGGCCGGAAATTCAAGATGGCCGCCATGGCTAAAAACAGATTTTTAGCTCTACTGATCAGAGATCAGCAGAGCTTATGCCGTGGTGCGGCGTCCGTCGTCCGTCTGTCCGTCTGTCTGTCCGTAAACTTTTTTTGTAGCGACAACTCCTCTGAAAACTACTGAATGGATTTTCATCGAAACTTTACAGAAATGTTGCCCATGACGTCTAGTTGATCCTAGCAAAAATTCATGTGATGTGAAATCCAGATGGCCGCCAAATCTAAAAATAGGTTTTTAAAAAACAAGTTTGTAGCGACTATTTCTTGAAAACTATAAGTGATATTGATATGGGACTTTTTGTAAAATGATCAGCATGACATGAGTTGGTCCTTGTCACAAATCGTTTTGATTCGACGTTAAACATGGCTGCCAGCGGCCATCTTTGTTTACATAGAATTATATAATGAAAACTTGTAGCGACTACTCCTCTGAAACTACCTGACGGATTTTCATGAAACTTCACAGGAATGTTGCTTTTGATGTCTAATTGAACTAAGCAAAATTTTAGGTCGGCCGGAAATTCAAGATGGCCACGACTAAAAATAAATTTTCAAAATACAAGTTTGTAGCGACTTCTTCTTGAAAACTATAAGTGATATTGATATGGGACTTTTTCTAAAATGATCAGCATGACATGATGTTGGTCCTTGTCAAAAATTGTTTTGATTCAACGTTAATCATTGCTGCCAGCGGCCATCTTTGTTTACATAGAGTTATATAGTAAAAACTTGTAGCGACTACTCCTTTGAAACTACTTGGCGGATTTTCATGAAACTTTACAGGAATGTTGCTCTTAATGTCTTATTGATCCTAGCAAAATTTCAGATCGGCCAGAAATTCAAGATGGCCGCCACAGCTAAAAATAGATTTTTAAAAAAGAAGTTTGTAGCGACTACATCTTGAAAACTATAAGTGATATTGATATGGGACTTTTTGTAAAATGATCAGCATGATATGATGGTTATCTGAGTCAAACATTATTTTGATTCATCGTTAAACATGGCTGCCAGTGGCCATCTTTGTTTACATAGAGTTATATAATGAAAACTTGTAGCGACTACTCCTCTGAAACTACCTGACGGATTTTCATGAAACTTCACAGGAATGTTGCTCTTGATGTCTAATTCATCCTAGCAAAATTTCAGGTTGGCCGAAAATTCAAGATGGTCGCGACGGCTAATTTTTTTTCTTCAAAAAACAAGTCTGTAGCGACTACTTCCTGAAATCAAAATCAATCAGTAGAGCTTCAAGGTCATTGACCTCTTGTTAAAAAAACGTTTGTAGCGACTACTACTTGAAAACTGTAAGTGATATTGATATGGGACTTTTTTTAAAATGATCAGCCTGACATGATGTTGATCCTTGTCGAAAATTATTTTGATTCAACATTAAACATGGCTGCCAGTGGCCATCTTTGTTAACCTAGAGTTATATAGTAAAACTTCAACTTGAAGCGACAACTCCTCTGAAACTACTTGACAGATTTTTATGAAACTTCACAGGAATGGTGATCTAGCTATCAGAAACTATCAGTAGAGCTTCAAGGTCATTGACATCTTGTTTTGTTTGTTTTAAAAATTATTTTTTTTAATTTTCCTATTTAATTTTTTTATTTTTTTTGGTTTTAACGCCGTGTTGGCAGGAAGCATTGCTGTGCATACATGTGATATCTCACGGAATTCTAACCCTCCTCCCGGCCCCACGGAATTGTGTGAAAAACTCCCGTAAAATTGTTAAAATCGATTTTTCGAAAATCATCGGTCTATTACCTGCCAACTTGATGTTATTGTCTCGCGATTCGCGAGACTGTCACGTGACATACCTAGATTTGACCTGGATAAATAGCCTGGGGGAAAGTGGGGGAAACTGTTATTTGCAAACAAGTTATTGGCTTAATTGATCTTACCAAAGGATTAGCAGCACACTTATGAAGTCTTTAATGATGTATGTAATTAAACAGGTTAGATACGACTTGAAACAAATTGCCGGCGTCATTTATTTACAAGGTTGTTGAAGTGAATAGCGAAAACGAAAGTAGACTTTGTCAACGTGAATTTGATGAGTATGTATGATTTAATTAAACACAATTGAGTTGTGGGGAATAGGGGTGGGTATCTGAAATAAATCGATCAAGATAGGGTCTCAAACATTTTTAATCAAGATGGGGTGTTTTTCGAGTTAAAAACACATTATTTCTCGAATCAATACTCGCTGATAAGCAGAAATAGAATGAATTCAAGAACGACAACTCCTACGAAATTTCGTACTTCGTACTCAATCAGATTCGTACTATTGTACATCAAACTCAATTTGATTCATACTATCGGTTATTTTCCAGAGGGGAAGTTATTATGCAGCCAGCCGTGCAGCCGTCTTTTGCACGGCCATTTTTGAAAAATCGCGGCCAATATTTGGTGGAGTGGGTGGGTTAAAAAAAAAAAGAAAGATTTTTTTTTTTTTTTTTTTTTTTTAAACTCTTACTTTCTCAATATTTTTATGTTTTGTAAGTACGAAAATATAACAACAAACTTTAAAGGGACACTGTCTGTAAGTATTAAAGTAGATTATTGAGCATAACCAAACAACAGCGAAATGAACAGCGAACATGTTTATAATGGTTATTAAATAAAATATTGTTTAAAAACTGTTTTTATTCATTCTTGTTATCTCCCCTGACATAAATGAAGAAACATGTTTAAAAGTGTATTTTTAGGTATTCGTTTATGGAATTTGGGTATAAAATACTGCTCGCGCGCTAAAAATAGTCCGTGAAAAAACCTCCCAGATTTTTGCATGAATCTCCCTTAAAAAAATCACTAAACTCCCAGATTGAGGTCCTGAAAGTATCACATGTATGGCTGTGCCTTTTGCAAATTTCTTGTGGGCGCTACTCCTCCTAAACGCGTTGTTACATTTCGACGTAACTTGGCAGGAAGCATCGGTAAGATGTCTAGTTGTGCATATTGCTCGCGCTTTTGTTCCTGTTTGCTGATTTTTGACAGAGTTATGGCACTTTGACATTTTTACTTTAAATTTCTTGTCGGTGCTACTCCTAAACGGCTTGGTGGATTTCTACAAAATTTGACAGGAAACCTCAATATGATGTCTACTTGTGCAAAGCATAGTATATCAATGAAATTGTGGACATGTTCGAAAACCAGCTAGATCTAGTTAGTAACGACAGGTTATGGCCCTTGATTTGTTGAAAAATGCTATATTGTATTTTTCTTTGTTAAATCTGAAGTAACTTCATTTTTATCTGATCTGTACCATATTTGTTTAGAATGTTAATATACCCCCCCCCCCCCCCCCCCCCCTACACACATTTTAAGAAATTTCATTCATAGAAGAAAGTGGGACAAATTAAAAAATGCCCATGCCAGACTAGACACAGCAGACTTATTGCCCATGATTACCAGGTGAGCGATCTAAGGCCATCCTAACCCTGTTGTTTTCGCGATGTTTTAAAAAAACTACTGATGGGAATTTTATGTCGACAACCTTTGATATAAGAGCCGTTTTAGCCAGTAGAGCATCCACAGGCCTTCTTCGGCCTCTTGTTTTTAATAGAGAGGCATTTTGTTTTTAAACAAATGCACTTAAATGTCATCTAAACAAACGGCAAACGGCAAACTCGATTGTTTTTAGTTACTAAAATGTTTACAAACTTTCATTTAAGCATCAATCATTAACCTTTTTTTTTTTTAAAGTCCAGCCCCCGTTAGGCGAGACGTGAATCCACGGATTTCTTGTTATTGTATAATGATTTGGCGTATCTATATTTATATTAGCTTAAACATATTTCTTTTACATCAGTTATGAAACAAGTTCTGCAACTTATCACTCTCGGTGGCTTCCTGGGTAGAACCAGTACTAAGCAATGTGGATTAATTATCTTGCTCAAGGATATATAACATGGCCAAGACGAGAATGGAACCCACGACCTTTCGTTTTAGAGTCTAAAGCTCTGCCACTGGACCATGCACTCCACTCACACTCTGTATTTATATGTAGTTGATCAGAATTGATCAGAGTGGATTTTTGCTTTTTAGTCATTTCTTAAAAACGTTATTACAATAATTGGTATGAATTTTACAAAAACAACCTGCAAATCCTGCTTTGTCAACTTCGTAAACTTTAATTGGCTACAGTTTCAGGCAGGGAAGGAAAGGTTGGCAAGGTCACAGACATTAGAGGCTGAGATTCTAAGTCAGGACGGAGTGTTGCCGCGGTGACCTGGTCCTCGGGATCCACAAATGTGTACCGGGTGGGGCACAATGGAAAGGTGGACCTGAAGTACATTCAGCAGGCGAGTGGAGGATACTACTACAGGGACCATCTACCTGTGTTAGGTGAGTGCTAGTGATACATCTACTGTGTCCCAATTTGATATATCTTTGATATACTCTCCACCCATTCCCAACCCCAGAAAATTTTGTACTCTGCAAGTCGACCACTACCCTTCACTACATGCTAAATGCAATGTCTTCTTCCAAAGTTTCATGTACGACTATTCTCACCATAGAGACATTTTTCATTGTAATATTTTCTACCATGTTGGGGAGCTGTGATGCAGCCTTGGTCAATAGCAATATGAATTAAATTTTTATAAAACTTTTATCTCAGATTCGCTGTTTGAAGAATTTTTGTCGAGCCCGTTTACGGATCTCGACCAAGCGATCACAATGTTGTCCGAGTGTATCTGTGTCATTAAGTCTGTTAGTCTGTTCATACGTCTGATTTTCCTTTTCCTACTTTTGACGAAATGTAGGCGACGTCCAGTCTCCGCTGCGACATGCGTATCTTGCTTCTTTCTCATAGGATTTTCATCAAACTCCACCAGAATGTTCCTTATATGCATCCAACATCATCTGCACAATTTCGGGTTGCTGTGACCTACTTTCAACGAAATATAGGTGACGTCCGGTCTCCACAACAACATGCGTATCAATTCTTCCTCGCCGGAGTTTCACCAAACTTCGCTAGAATGTTCCTTATATGCATCTAATATCATGAGCAAAACTTTGCGTCACTGTGTCCTACTTTTGCCGAAATACAGGTCACATCCGGTTTCCACTTTGAGATGTATACCCCTTTGTTAAGGACATTAATTTAATATCTCTTTGAATTGACATTGATGTTGATCAAATACAAAATCTGGACCTTTATAATAGCGCTCGACATGTAGGCCATGGCATTCTATTTGTGTGAAAAGTATGGTAGTTTTTAGTTGATTACATACAAATGCTCTATTTTCCTGGAGAATTTCCTAAATGGGTGAGGTGACTACAACATTTGTAGTACACACAAAGGCACAACCCTGACAGGCATATTGCATCAGTTGTTGGAAGAATTCAGTTGTGACAACTCGAGGGTTCAATGCAACCTAAACTGACAAATACACATTCATTATAGTTATATATTACCTAACTGCAGGAGAGTTCCCTGAAGTGGCGTTACTGCCGGGCATAACACATCAGTTCAAGGTCAAGGTCGATCTTGAGGTGGATATTCTCAGGATGATGCAGGACGGACATGGGGGCTGGAACCCTAGAATGGCTGAGGTAAGAGTGGTGTAGGAAGGGCATGGGGGCTGGAACCCTAGAATGGCTGAGGTAAGCATGGTGCAATGAAGGGCATGGGGCTGGAGCTCTAAAATGGCTGAAGTAAGGATGGTAGGGACTGTAACCCTAGAGTGGCTGAGGTAAGGATGGTAGGGGCTGGAACCCTAGAATGGCTGAGGTAAGGATGGTAGGGACTGGAACCCTAGAATGGTTGAGGTAAGGATGGTAGGGACTGGAACCCTAGAATGGCTGAGGTAAGGATGGTAGGGACTGGAACCCTAGAATGGCTGAGGTAAGGATGGTAGGGACTGGAACCCTAGAATTGTTGAGGTAAGGATGGTAGGGGCTGGAACCCTAGAATGGCTGAGGTAAGGATGGTAGGGGCTGGAACCCTAGAATGGCTGAGGTAAGGATGGTAGGGGCTGGAACCCTAGAATGGTTGAGGTAAGGATGGTAGGGGCTGGAACCCTAGAATGGCTGAGATAAAGAAGGTAGGGGCTGGAATCATAGAATGGCTGAGGTAAGGATGGTAGGGGCTGGAACCCTAGAATGGTTGAGGTAAGGATGGTAGGGGCTGGAACCCTAGAATGGCTGAGATAAAGAAGGTAGGGGCTGGAATCATAGAATGGCTGAGGTAAGGATGGTAGGTGCTATGGTAATATGCTATAATATGCTAGCTGTTAATTAAAATAAGCTAAAAGATGAGTGCTTCACTGATACTGCAGTCTTCCTATCCAAAATGAATATCGGGGCATCTGTGTGGACATATTTTATAGGACAAATTTTCTAGTTTTAGATACCAACATTATTTTTCTCAATATGCATGGCATTGCCACATTTAGCTCCTTTTCGTGAAGTCTACAACTGTTGTTTGTTTATACTCCAGTGGTTTATTGCATTCAGAGGGATACGGAAATGACTATTAAAGAGCATTAATGGTGTCTTTTGTAGCAATTCAGTTTTTTGGAAAATATAGATAGGAGTGATTGTCTGACAGTGATTTATTGTGTTTTAAATGCTGCTTGTTGTTAAATTGTAAATCAATCATTGGAGAAGTTCTATAGTTAATAAACTCAGATCAGCGATCAGATGCATGGTTATAAAACTATAATTCCTTAATTAAATGTCACTGAAGTTTATGAATCATTCACGCGTGTTTCTTGCAAACAGTACAGTACTTAAGCAATATTAAAAGAAAATTTCCTTCTCAAGAAAAAAAGTGGCACTTTATTAAGATAAATAGCAGCTATTTTTTCTTCAATTTAGGGAATTAAATATAGCATTCAGCCAGTCTGTCTTTTAATTATTTTACCGTCTTCATTTTAGTATGTGGGTATAGTGGGAACGGTCCATCGTATAACGGAGCGTGGGGATGTACGCGTCCAGTATGACGGCTGTTGCAACAGATGGATGTTCCATCCAGGGGCTCTGAAAAAGGTAGCTCAGGTGAACATCTGGGTTCAGAACATTTGTGTTTTTATCGTTTGTTATACAGTAAACATGTCATATGCACTGCATTGTGTTATAATCACCATGGCCTTGTCACTGTCACTGCTAGATTGTCACTGGCTAATTAATGAAGACATATTACTAGCTAGATTGTCACTGCATGGCTACCTAATGAAAGACACATTGCTAGCCTCAAGCTAGTTTTTATGCCCCCACCATCCAAAGAAGATAGTGATGTATTGGCCAAGTTAGATAATCGGCCCCATCTCCTCAGTAGTTCCAGAGTTATGTCCCTTAGAATAGTAAAATATCCCTTATTAATATGCGAATTAAAAGTGGACTCAATCCTAGTTTTAAGATAGCATTTCATTATCTCAAGACTGCAGCCATTCTTTATTAAAGCTTGATGTATGTATGAGTGAACTGTAAATATCTGCGCATATTTTGCTATACTTGCAATAAAACTGTTAGAAAATGTGTCGTTAGATGCTGTTTATATGTTTATTTAATTTGAATGTATTTATATACAGATTCAGGCGTTGTCAGTGGGAGACATAGTGACGGTATTGGGCAGTATGCATACAGTCAAGGAACTACAGAAGGGACATGGAGAGTGGAATGAATCTATGAAAGCTGTAAGATTAATTATGACTTAGGCCATAATAAATTAATTGCTAGATTCTCATCCCCGCCCATCCCCGTTTTTTATGCCGCCTCGGTAATTGCTATTTCTTCAAAAAAAAAAAAAAAAAATTGCTGAAAGTAAGAAACACTATTCAAAATGTGTTTTCAATCTTGGAAGTACTCAGTAGTATGTTTCACTATTTTTGCCTTGTGCCGAGGCCATTCTCCATTAATGTTATGTTAAACATGAACTTGATATTAACAGGGCTCCGGAAATATGGTTGCCCGAAGCCCCGGGCAAGTGGATTTTGGATGCGGGCAGGTGACCTTCGTAAATTTGGTTGTCCGTCACTTGCCCGATGGACGTTTCAGCATTAGATAAAAAATCAGGGGAAAATTTGCCTTGACTGTGAAGTTTGCCGATAATTGCGTAGGAATTAACCACCCATTGCTTTTGCCGCGAGCAATTACTGATAAGTGTCGTAAAACTCACCTGTGTTGTTCGTGATTGTTTAATCCCTCCCACTTGACAGTTTATCAGAATTTGATTGGACGAGGAAGGTTTGGGATGCCAATCTTGAAATAAGACGTGCAGTGTTTAGGATTTGTATACTGTGTAATATATACATTTTTAACAAGCCCCTCTATGCAGGAAGTAAATCACACACCAGATTAGTGTGAAATACATATCAATGTGTAAATCAGTTACCGAGATGGTGTTGTCACTTTGTATTTCGGTCGGTGTGTCGTAGTGATCCGAGGTAATCTTTTGTTCAATAATTAAAAATCATGAAGCGACACTTGACCTAGTACTGTATCCATATTATCCAATCAAATAACCCATGTATTTTTATCAGCCAATGAAACAACTCTCATTCACTACCACGTGGTAAAGTGCAACAATGGCGATTCAATCTTACCAATTTGTAATCAAGTAGGGCAATTGAAAGATTATGGCAATTTGACGGCATTGTTTGATGAGCAAAGAGACTATCGACGCATGTCGTAATGCATCGGTGTGCATCCGCTTTTATTTCAAAATGCCATGTTTGTTTTGAATGAATCTGAGATCAATAACGGAATGGTGTGTTTTTGTTTTGAAGCATGTTTGTCATTATATCCAAGATCTGCTTCGACCTTGGCTAATTTTCGATAATTATTCGAAGAATTGGCATCTCAAAAAGATATTAACGGAAACAAAAATACATACCTGTCCGATTTAGGCCTAAACCGTGCTAATAATTTCCAACACAGAAAAATGAGCTTGCTGATTTATCTACGTGATATCTATAACGAAAGTGAAAGTAGGAAAAAACTTCTGTTTGACCTTATGCATATTTCTTTTTTTTATCTGATGTAGTCTTAAGTAGAAAAAAGTGTTCGACCTTATGCATTTTTTTTATCTGCCTACCCTTCTGTAATTACTGCACTAGGAGCATCATGTATGTCTTAATTCCATAGGGTCTACCAATATCTAATATTACCGTGTTGGCACCCGGTTCATCTAATTCCCTACCCCATGTTCATCAGTGATGTCTTATCCTCATGGTATCCCTGCCGACACTATAGATTTGATCTTTCCTAATTAAAAGCATTAATTTTACAATGAAATCATCTAAAATATTATGACAAAAAAACATTAATAGTATTCCACTTAGCGCGCGGTCTCAAAAAAAAGGCATGTTGACATAGCTTAATTTTGGGGCAAGTGACATTTTGGGCAGGGCAAGTGGATTTTGAAAATCTACCTGCCCTGGGCAGGTGGATTTTCAAAATATTTCCAGACCCCTGTATAAATGTTACTTTTTGGCAAAAGTAAAAATAAGCGTTCATGTCGGATATATTAACAGATAGAGTACCCCTGTACCATAGGTTTATGTGAGGTGATGCATTCAAGTACATATTAATTGTTCTAATGGCAATTAAAAGAAATCTATGTCCTTCAGTAAACTAGGTATTGACCTTTGAGAAGGATAAAAGCAGTCAAATCTTATTCAAGTAACATCTTAAATTTACAATTACTTCAAATCTTGTAGACACTTGGAAAGACCGGTTGTATACTGAAGGTGTATGCAGATGATGACCTTCGTGTTGCTGTGGGTAACCAGACATGGACCTTTAACCCCTTGTGTGTGACCCAGGTGTCACCAAGTGTCCTCACTGACCTCAACAATACCATGGGACATAATGAACGGGAGGATTTACAGAGTAAGTGTTGTGTTGTCTGTGATTTTTTTCACCCTTTGGGAATGGTACCGGTATCCATTCAATTTGGGAAATTTTCACTATCAAACAAAAGCAATATTGTATGCTTAAATACATTGCAATCACATTACCATGTACACATTCTCTTGTAATATTTCATTACCCAAATCTAAAAGAATATAGTTCCCCAGTTTTTGTCTTTAACATTTTTTATTCTTTTTTTATTGGGAATTTGGGAAATAAACATACTTTTGCCATTAACTAATGAGAATGGGCCCCAAGTTATCATCATTGTGGCATGCACCACTATAACTAATGAGAACGGGCCACAAGTTGTTATCGAACTAATGAGAATGGGCCCCAAGTTGTTATCATCATTGTGGCATGCACCACTATAACTAATGAGAAGGGGCCCCAAGTTGTTATCATCATTGTGGCATGCACCACTATAACTAATGAGAAGGGGCCCCAAGTTGTTATCATCATTGTGGCATGCACCACTATAACTAATGAGAAGGGGCCCCAAGTTGTTATCATTGTGGCATGCACCACTATAACTAATGAGAAGGGGCCCCAAGTTGTTATCATCATTGTGGCATGCACCACTATAACTAATGAGAAGGGGCCCCAAGTTGTTATTATCATCATTGTGGCATGCACCACTATAACTAATGAGTAGGGGCCCCAAGTTGTTATTATCATCATTGTGGCATGCACCAATATAACTAATGAGAAGGGGCCCCAAATTGTTATTATCATCATTGTGGCATGCACCACTATAACTAATGAGAAGGGGCCCCAAGTTGTTATTATCATCATTGTGGCATGCACCAATATAACTAATGAGAACGGGCCCCAAGTTGTTATCATCATCAGTTTGGCATGCACCAATATAACTAATGAGAAGGGGCCCCAAGTTGTTATCATCATCATTGTGGCATGCACCAATATAACTAATGAGAAGGGGCCCCAAGTTGTTATTATCATCATTGTGGCATGCACCAATATAACTAATGAGAACGGGCCCCAAGTTGTTATCATCATCAGTTTGGCATGCACCAATATAACTAATGAGAAGGGGCCCCAAGTTGTTATCATCATCATTGTGGCATGCACCAATATAACTAATGAGAACGGGCCCCAAGTTGTTATCATCATCAGTTTGGCATGCACCAATATAACTAATGAGAAGGGGCCCCAAGTTGTTATTATCATCATTGTGGCATGCACCACTATAACTAATGAGAAGGGGCCCCAAGTTGTTATTATCATCATTGTGGCATGCACCAATATAACTAATGAGAAGGGGCCCCAAGTTGTTATCATCATCATTGTGGCATGCACCAATATAACTAATGAGAATGGGCCCCCAGTTGGTATCATCATCATTGTGGCATGCACCACTATAACTAATGAGAAGGGGCCCCAAGTTGTTATTATCATCATTGTGGCATGCACCAATATAACTAATGAGAAGGGGCCCCAAGTTGTTATCATCATCATTGTGGCATGCACCAATATAACTAATGAGAATGGGCCCCCAGTTGGTATCATCATCATTGTGGCATGCACCACTATAACTAATGAGAATGGGCCCCAAGTTGTTATCATCATCAGTTTGGCATGCACCACTATAACTGATGAGAATGGGCCCCCAGTTGTTATCATCATCAATGTGGCATGCACCAATATAACTAATGAGAAGGGGCCCCAAGTTGTTATCATCATCAGTTTGGCATGCACCACTATAACTGATGAGAATGGGCCCCCAGTTGTTATCATCATCAATGTGGCATGCACCACTATAACTAATGAGAACGGGCCCCAAGTTATCATCATTGTGGCATGCACCACTATAACTAATGAGAACGGGCCCCCAGTTGTTATCATCATTGTGGCATGCACCACTATAACTAATGAGAATGGGCCCCCAGTTGTTATCATCATCAGTTTGGCATGCACCAATATAACTAATGAGAACGGGCCCCCAAGTTGTTTTCATCAAACTAATGAGAATGGGCCCCAAGTTGTTATCATCATCAGTATGGCATGCACCACTATAACTAATGAGAACGGGCCCCAAGTTGTTATCATCAAACTAATGAGAATGGGCCCAAAGTTGTTATCATCATCAATGTGGCATGCACACTATAACTGATGAGAACGGGCCCAAAGTTGTTATCATCATCAATGTGGCATGCACCACTATAACTAATGGTCTCACACCTCTATTATCTCCCCTGAAAGCTCACGGACCTAGAGACAAAAGGAAAACAGAAAATAATTCTATTTTTTCCCAATTTTAGGCAATTTTTAATTTGAAAAATAGGCTTTTCTTTGCTTTAGCATACATCTGCAGTGTAAAAGACAGATGATACAGAAAATCCCATGTTGATATGAGGTTTCATTCAAATTTCAGAATTGTTTGACCGAAGCACCACATATTCAGCTAGATAGTGTATGAATTTTGTATTTTCCATAGGGTTCACAAAACATGAGCGAGAAAAAAAACCAACCTGGCTAACTTATATATTTTATTGTTTTAAATTACTGGTCTTGGCTATACTGAAGATATTAAACCAACAACAATGTCTGCTGCCCTGCTTTGAAGCTCAGATGTTGGAAAAGGCTGTACAGTAACCCTATGGGAAAATTAATTGTGGTGTGAGACCTGAAGAGTAGCTAATTTTTCATCATAGTCCCACAGACGTCTTTTTTTTAAAGCCCGTTATACACCTTGATTCAATTGATTTGTGTTTTAGTTTCAAAGTAATGATTTGTCAGACAATTTCAACTAGTTGTTGGTACAGATGAAGAATGTGTTTGGCACATATTGTGTCCAGTATCATGCCCATATCAGGTATTTGATATAAATCTCATAATAACATTTTCGAGCAATTTGTGTGCATGTATGTATACTTTTTTGACAGCTGTGTAATCATGATAACTCATGTGATAAATAAAAACATGATGTTTTCTGGTGTATACATGTGCATTGTGTCAGAAGACACATGTTTCTGTAAAGAAATATCACAGAGACAGCAGATATCTAATTTGATATATCTGATATCTCCCATATTGTTGATGTCTCAAATTTAAAGTTGTCAACAACTCATCTTTGTATGCCATACTGGACAGTGATCACATAAGTGATTGTTGTTGCTGCTGCTGTTGTTGTTGTTGTTGTTGTATCTTCCAACTATCAAGTTTCTGTTGGTGTTCTCCATATTTGTTACAGAGACAAATAATGTTGCTGTTCTGTTTAGGTGGAATTTCTCATTATTGTATTTCTGTTATCTAGTCGAAATAGGTGCATTTCTTGATTTTTTTATTTTTTTACCGAAACAGTTACAGTTACAGCTTCAATTATTTTTTATTCTATATGGGGTATTTATGTATTGTGTTGCATTTCCTGAAAGCAGGATTGTGTTGCATTTCCTGAAAGCAGGTGACACAGATCATGTTTGGGGAAATTTTCATGCAGATTGAGAGAAAAATGGCAGATATATTACAGAAATACTACATATGGTGGCATTTCTTGTGTATTTTTATGTTAAAGGCACAATACCGCCAAAATTCAAGTGATACTCAGACTTTCATATCTTTTCATATACTCAGACCTAAGCTTATTTGGGGGTTAATTTGACATGTAGAATCTAAATGCATAGCTATTGACTGGTATACTTTAGACTTTTATCTTGTTACCATGGATACAGAAAGAAATGATATTTTTCCTATTAAAATTTCAGCAGTTGATCATTGAATACATATGTTTGATACCATGATATGAACTAATATTATTTTAATCATAATTATAAGATAGCAGATGACAAAAGGGGATTGTGGTAAAAATCTCATGAAGATTGAGGCACAAATGGTGTAGTTATCACACAAATGCTACATATTATGAAAACATGTTTTGGACTTTTACTTCACAGTGGGAACTTGTCGAATCCACGCGTTACTCTCAATCACATAATCCTGAATCATTTCACTTGTAAAAATGATAGAAGCATGCTTATGGTCTTATTTTATAGGTACTGCACATAGCTACTAAATGTTATGTTATGGATGATGTTGCTAAAAATATTTACTCTCTTCAGGTCTAACACCTCTATTATCTCCCCTGAAAGCTCACGGACCTAGAGACAAAAGGAAAACAGAAAATAATTCAATTTTTTCCCAATTTTAGGCAATTTTTAATTTGAAAAATAGGCTTTTCTTTGCTTTAGCATACATCTGCAGTGTAAAAGACAGATGATACAGAAAATCCCATGTTGATATGAGGTTTCATTCAAATTTCAGAATTGTTTGACCGAAGCACCACATATTCAGCTAGATAGTGTATGAATTTTGTATTTTCCATAGGGTTCACAAAACATGAGCGAGAAAAAAAACCAACCTGGCTAACTTATATATTTTATTGTTTTAAATTACTGGTCTTGGCTATACTGAAGATATTAAACCAACAACAATGTCTGCTGCCCTGCTTTGAAGCTCAGATGTTGGAAAAGGCTGTACAGTAACCCTATGGGAAAATTAATTGTGGTGTGAGACCTGAAGAGTAGCTAATTTTTCATCATAGTCCCACAGACGTCTTTTTTTTAAAGCACGTTATACACCTTGATTCAATTGATTTGTGTTTTAGTTTCAAAGTAATGATTTGTCAGACAATTTCAACTAGTTGTTGGTACAGATGAAGAATGTGTTTGGCACATATTGTGTCCAGTATCATGCCCATATCAGGTATTTGATATAAATCTCATAATAACATTTTCGAGCAATTTGTGTGCATGTATGTATACTTTTTTGACAACTGTGTAATCATGATAACTCATGTGATAAATAAAAACATGATGTTTTCTGGTGTATACATGTGCATTGTGTCAGAAGACACATGTTTCTGTAAGGAAATATCACAGAGACAGCAGATATCTAATTTGATATATCTGATATCTCCCATATTGTTGATGTCTCAAATTTAAAGTTGTCAACAAGTCATCTTTGTATGCCATACTGGACAGTGATCACATAAGTGATTGTTGTTGCTGCTGCTGCTGTTGTTGTTGTTGTTGTATCTTCCAACTATCAAGTTTCTGTTGGTGTTCTCCATATTTGTTACAGAGACAAATAATGTTGCTGTTCTGTTTAGGTGGAATTTCTCATTATTGTATTTCTGTTATCTAGTCGAAATAGGTGCATTTCTTGATTTTTTTATTTTTTTACCGAAACAGTTACAGTTACAGCTTCAATTATTTTTTATTCTATATGGGGTATTTATGTATTGTGTTGCATTTCCTGAAAGCAGGATTGTGTTGCATTTCCTGAAAGCAGGTGACACAGATCATGTTTGGGGAAATTTTCATGCAGATTGAGAGAAAAATGGCAGATATATTACAGAAATACTACATTTGGTGGCATTTCTTGTGTATTTTTATGTTAAAGGCACAATACCGCCAAAATTCAAGTGATACTCAGACTTTCATATCTTTTCATATACTCAGACCTAAGCTTATTTGGGGGTTAATTTGACATGTAGAATCTAAATGCATAGCTATTGACTGGTATACTTTAGACTTTTATCTTGTTACCATGGATACAGAAAGAAATGATATTTTTCCTATTAAAATTTCAGCAGTTGATCATTGAATACATATGTTTGATACCATGATATGAACTAATATTATTTTAATCATAATTATAAGATAGCAGATGACAAAAGGGGATTGTGGTAAAAATCTCATGAAGATTGAGGCACAAATGGTGTAGTTATCACACAAATGCTACATATTATGAAAACATGTTTTGGACTTTTACTTCACAGTGGGAACTTGTCGAATCCACGCGTTACTCTCAATCACATAATCCTGAATCATTTCACTTGTAAATATGATAGAAGCATGCTTATGGTCTTATTTTATAGGTACTGCACATAGCTACTAAATGTTATGTTATGGATGATGTTGCTAAAAATATTTACTCACTTCAGGTCTAACACCTCTATTATCTCCCCCGAAAGCTCACGGACCTAGAGACAAAAGGAAAACAGAAAATGATTCTATTTTTTCCCAATTTTAGGCAATTTTTAATTTGAAAAATAGGCTTTTCTTTGCTTTAGCATACATCTGCAGTGTAAAAGACAGATGATACAGAAAATCCCATGTTGATATGAGGTTTCATTCAAATTTCAGAATTGTTTGACCGAAGCACCACATTTTCAGCTAGAGTATGAATTTTGTATTTTCCATAGGGTTCACAAAACATGAGCGAGAAAAAAACCCAACCTGGCTAACTTATATATTTTATTGTTTTAAATTACTGGTCTTGGCTATACTGAAGATATTAAACCAACAACAATGTCTGCTGCCCTGCTTTGAAGCTCAGATGTTGGAAAAGGCTGTACAGTAACCCTATGGGAAAATTAATTGTGGTGTGAGACCTGAAGAGTAGCTAATTTTTCATCATAGTCCCACAGACGTCTTTTTTTTAAAGCCCATTATACACCTTGATTCAATTGATTTGTGTTTTAGTTTCAAAGTAATGATTTGTCAGACAATTTCAACTAGTTGTTGGTACAGATGAAGAATGTGTTTGGCACATATTGTGTCCAGTATCATGCCCATATCAGGTATTTGATATAAATCTCATAATAACATTTTCGAGCAATTTGTGTGCATGTATGTATACTTTTTTGACAGCTGTGTATAATCATGATAACTCATGTGATAAATAAAAACATGATGTTTTCTGGTGTATACATGTGCATTGTGTCAGAAGACACATGTTTCTGTAAGGAAATATCACAGAGACAGCAGATATCTAATTTGATATATCTGATATCTCCCATATTGTTGATGTCTCAAATTTAAAGTTGTCAACAAGTCATCTTTGTATGCCATACTGGACAGTGATCACATAAGTGATTGTTGTTGCTGCTGCTGTTGTTGTTGTTGTTGTTGTATCTTCCAACTATCAAGTTTCTGTTGGTGTTCTCCATATTTGTTACAGAGACAAATAATGTTGCTGTTCTGTTTAGGTGGAATTTCTCATTATTGTATTTCTGTTATCTAGTCGAAATAGGTGCATTTCTTTATTTTTTTATTTTTTTACCGAAACAGTTACAGTTACAGCTTCAATTATTTTTTATTCTATATGGGGTATTTATGTATTGTGTTGCATTTCCTGAAAGCAGGATTGTGTTGCATTTCCTGAAAGCAGGTGACACAGATCATGTTTGGGGAAATTTTCATGCAGATTGAGAGAAAAATGGCAGATATATTACAGAAATACTACATTTGGTGGCATTTCTTGTGTATTTTTATGTTAAAGGCACAATACCGCCAAAATTCAAGTGATACTCAGACTTTCATATCTTTTCATATACTCAGCCCTAAGCTTATTTGGGGGTTAATTTGACATGTAGAATCTAAATGCATAGCTATTGACTGGTATACTTTAGACTTTTATCTTGTTACCATGGATACAGAAAGAAATGATATTTTTCCTATTAAAATTTCAGCAGTTGATCATTGAATACATATGTTTGATACCATGATATGAACTAATATTATTTTAATCATAATTATAAGATAGCAGATGACAAAAGGGGATTGTGGTAAAAATCTCATGAAGATTGAGGCACAAATGGTGTAGTTATCACACAAATGCTACATATTATGAAAACATGTTTTGGACTTTTACTTCACAGTGGGAACTTGTCGAATCCACGCGTTACTCTCAATCACATAATCCTGAATCATTTCACTTGTAAATATGATAGAAGCATGCTTATGGTCTTATTTTATAGGTACTGCACATAGCTACTAAATGTTATGTTATGGATGATGTTGCTAAAAATATTTACTCTCTTCAGGTCTAACACCTCTATTATCTCCCCTGAAAGCTCACGGACCTAGAGACAAAAGGAAAACAGAAAATAATTCTATTTTTTCCCAATTTTAGGCAATTTTTAATTTGAAAAATAGGCTTTTCTTTGCTTTAGCATACATCTGCAGTGTAAAAGACAGATGATACAGAAAATCCCATGTTGATATGAGGTTTCATTCAAATTTCAGAATTGTTTGACCGAAGCACCACATATTCAGCTAGATAGTGTATGAATTTTGTATTTTCCATAGGGTTCACAAAACATGAGCGAGAAAAAAAACCAACCTGGCTAACTTATATATTTTATTGTTTTAAATTACTGGTCTTGGCTATACTGAAGATATTAAACCAACAACAATGTCTGCTGCCCTGCTTTGAAGCTCAGATGTTGGAAAAGGCTGTACAGTAACCCTATGGGAAAATTAATTGTGGTGTGAGACCTGAAGAGTAGCTAATTTTTCATCATAGTCCCACAGACGTCTTTTTTTTAAAGCCCGTTATACACCTTGATTCAATTGATTTGTGTTTTAGTTTCAAAGTAATGATTTGTCAGACAATTTCAACTAGTTGTTGGTACAGATGAAGAATGTGTTTGGCACATATTGTGTCCAGTATCATGCCCATATCAGGTATTTGATATAAATCTCATAATAACATTTTCGAGCAATTTGTGTGCATGTATGTATACTTTTTTGACAGCTGTGTATAATCATGATAACTCATGTGATAAATAAAAACATGATGTTTTCTGGTGTATACATGTGCATTGTGTCAGAAGACACATGTTTCTGTAAGGAAATATCACAGAGACAGCAGATATCTAATTTGATATATCTGATATCTCCCATATTGTTGATGTCTCAAATTTAAAGTTGTCAACAACTCATCTTTGTATGCCATACTGGACAGTGATCACATAAGTGATTGTTGTTGCTGCTGCTGTTGTTGTTGTTGTTGTTGTATCTTCCAACTATCAAGTTTCTGTTGGTGTTCTCCATATTTGTTACAGAGACAAATAATGTTGCTGTTCTGTTTAGGTGGAATTTCTCATTATTGTATTTCTGTTATCTAGTCGAAATAGGTGCATTTCTTGATTTTTTTATTTTTTTACCGAAACAGTTACAGTTACAGCTTCAATTATTTTTTATTCTATATGGGGTATTTATGTATTGTGTTGCATTTCCTGAAAGCAGGATTGTGTTGCATTTCCTGAAAGCAGGTGACACAGATCATGTTTGGGGAAATTTTCATGCAGATTGAGAGAAAAATGGCAGATATATTACAGAAATACTACATTTGGTGGCATTTCTTGTGTATTTTTATGTTAAAGGCACAATACCGCCAAAATTCAAGTGATACTCAGACTTTCATATCTTTTCATATACTCAGACCTAAGCTGATTTGGGGGTTAATTTGACATGTAGAATCTAAATGCATAGCTATTGACTGGTATACTTTAGACTTTTATCGTGTTACCATGGATACAGAAAGAAATGATATTTTTCCTATTAAAATTTCAGCAGTTGATCATTGAATACATATGTTTGATACCATGATATGAACTAATATTATTTTAATCATAATTATAAGATAGCAGATGACAAAAGGGGATTGTGGTAAAAATCTCATGAAGATTGAGGCACAAATGGTGTAGTTATCACACAAATGCTACATATTATGAAAACATGTTTTGGACTTTTACTTCACAGTGGGAACTTGTCGAATCCACGCGTTACTCTCAATCACATAATCCTGAATCATTTCACTTGTAAATATGATAGAAGCATGCTTATGGTCTTATTTTATAGGTACTGCACATAGCTACTAAATGTTATGTTATGGATGATGTTGCTAAAAATATTTACTCTCTTCAGGTCTAACACCTCTATTATCTCCCCTGAAAGCTCACGGACCTAGAGACAAAAGGAAAACAGAAAATAATTCTATTTTTTCCCAATTTTAGGCAATTTTTAATTTGAAAAATAGGCTTTTCTTTGCTTTAGCATACATCTGCAATGTAAAAGACAGATGATACAGAAAATCCCATGTTGATATGAGGTTTCATTCAAATTTCAGAATTGTTTGACCGAAGCACCACATATTCAGCTAGATAGTGTATGAATTTTGTATTTTCCATAGGGTTCACAAAACATGAGCGAGAAAAAAAACCAACCTGGCTAACTTATATATTTTATTGTTTTAAATTACTGGTCTTGGCTATACTGAAGATATTAAACCAACAACAATGTCTGCTGCCCTGCTTTGAAGCTCAGATGTTGGAAAAGGCTGTACAGTAACCCTATGGGAAAATTAATTGTGGTGTGAGACCTGAAGAGTAGCTAATTTTTCATCATAGTCCCACAGACGTCTTTTTTTTAAAGCCCGTTATACACCTTGATTCAATTGATTTGTGTTTTAGTTTCAAAGTAATGATTTGTCAGACAATTTCAACTAGTTGTTGGTACAGATGAAGAATGTGTTTGGCACATATTGTGTCCAGTATCATGCCCATATCAGGTATTTGATATAAATCTCATAATAACATTTTCGAGCAATTTGTGTGCATGTATGTATACTTTTTTGACAGCTGTGTATAATCATGATAACTCATGTGATAAATAAAAACATGATGTTTTCTGGTGTATACATGTGCATTGTGTCAGAAGACACATGTTTCTGTAAGGAAATATCACAGAGACAGCAGATATCTAATTTGATATATCTGATATCTCCCATATTGTTGATGTCTCAAATTTAAAGTTGTCAACAACTCATCTTTGTATGCCATACTGGACAGTGATCACATAAGTGATTGTTGTTGCTGCTGCTGTTGTTGTTGTTGTTGTTGTATCTTCCAACTATCAAGTTTCTGTTGGTGTTCTCCATATTTGTTACAGAGACAAATAATGTTGCTGTTCTGTTTAGGTGGAATTTCTCATTATTGTATTTCTGTTATCTAGTCGAAATAGGTGCATTTCTTTATTTTTTTATTTTTTTACTGAAACAGTTACAGTTACAGCTTCAATTATTTTTTATTCTATATGGGGTATTTATGTATTGTGTTGCATTTCCTGAAAGCAGGATTGTGTTACATTTCCTGAAAGCAGGTGACACAGATCATGTTTGGGGAAATTTTCATGCAGATTGAGAGAAAAATGGCAGATATATTACAGAAATACTACATTTGGTGGCATTTCTTGTGTATTTTTATGTTAAAGGCACAATACCGCCAAAATTCAAGTGATACTCAGACTTTCATATCTTTTCATATACTCAGACCTAAGCTTATTTGGGGGTTAATTTGACATGTAGAATCTAAATGCATAGCTATTGACTGGTATACTTTAGACTTTTATCTTGTTACCATGGATACAGAAAGAAATGATATTTTTCCTATTAAAATTTCAGCAGTTGATCATTGAATACATATGTTTGATACCATGATATGAACTAATATTATTTTAATCATAATTATAAGATAGCAGATGACAAAAGGGGATTGTGGTAAAAATCTCATGAAGATTGAGGCACAAATGGTGTAGTTATCACACAAATGCTACATATTATGAAAACATGTTTTGGACTTTTACTTCACAGTGGGAACTTGTCGAATCCACGCGTTACTCTCAATCACATAATCCTGAATCATTTCACTTGTAAATATGATAGAAGCATGCTTATGGTCTTATTTTATAGGTACTGCACATAGCTACTAAATGTTATGTTATGGATGATGTTGCTAAAAATATTTACTCTCTTCAGGTCTAACACCTCTATTATCTCCCCTGAAAGCTCACGGACCTAGAGACAAAAGGAAAACAGAAAATAATTCTATTTTTTCCCAATTTTAGGCAATTTTTAATTTGAAAAATAGGCTTTTCTTTGCTTTAGCATACATCTGCAGTGTAAAAGACAGATGATACAGAAAATCCCATGTTGATATGAGGTTTCATTCAAATTTCAGAATTGTTTGACCGAAGCACCACATATTCAGCTAGATAGTGTATGAATTTTGTATTTTCCATAGGGTTCACAAAACATGAGCGAGAAAAAAAACCAACCTGGCTAACTTATATATTTTATTGTTTTAAATTACTGGTCTTGGCTATACTGAAGATATTAAACAAACAACAATGTCTGCTGCCCTGCTTTAAAGCTCAGATGTTGGAAAAGGCTGTACAGTAACCCTAGGGGAAAATTAATTGTGGTGTGAGACCTGAAGAGTAGCTAATTTTTCATCATAGTCCCACAGACGTCTTTTTTTTAAAGCCCGTTATACACCTTGATTCAATTGATTTGTGTTTTAGTTTCAAAGTAATGATTTGTCAGACAATTTCAACTAGTTGTTGGTACAGATGAAGAATGTGTTTGGCACATATTGTGTCCAGTATCATGCCCATATCAGGTATTTGATATAAATCTCATAATAACATTTTCGAGGAATTTGGGTGCATGTATGTATACTTTTTTGACAGCTGTGTATAATCATGATAACTCATGTGATAAATAAAAACATGATGTTTTCTGGTGTATACATGTGCATTGTGTCAGAAGACACATGTTTCTGTAAGGAAATATCACAGAGACAGCAGATATCTAATTTGATATATCTGATATCTCCCATATTGTTGATGTCTCAAATTTAAAGTTGTCAACAACTCATCTTTGTATGCCATACTGGACAGTGATCACATAAGTGATTGTTGTTGCTGCTGCTGTTGTTGTTGTTGTTGTTGTATCTTCCAACTATCAAGTTTCTGTTGGTGTTCTCCATATTTGTTACAGAGACAAATAATGTTGCTGTTCTGTTTAGGTGGAATTTCTCATTATTGTATTTCTGTTATCTAGTCGAAATAGGTGCATTTCTTTATTTTTTTATTTTTTTACCGAAACAGTTACAGTTACAGCTTCAATTATTTTTTATTCTATATGGGGTATTTATGTATTGTGTTGCATTTCCTGAAAGCAGGATTGTGTTGCATTTCCTGAAAGCAGGTGACACAGATCATGTTTGGGGAAATTTTCATGCAGATTGAGAGAAAAATGGCAGATATATTACAGAAATACTACATTTGGTGGCATTTCTTGTGTATTTTTATGTTAAAGGCACAATACCGCCAAAATTCAAGTGATACTCAGACTTTCATATCTTTTCATATACTCAGACCTAAGCTTATTTGGGGGTTAATTTGACATGTAGAATCTAAATGCATAGCTATTGACTGGTATACTTTAGACTTTTATCTTTTATCTTGTTACCATGGATACAGAAAGAAATGATATTTTTCCTATTAAAATTTCAGCAGTTGATCATTGAATACATATGTTTGATACCATGATATGAACTAATATTATTTTAATCATAATTATAAGATAGCAGATGACAAAAGGGGATTGTGGTAAAAATCTCATGAAGATTGAGGCACAAATGGTGTAGTTATCACACAAATGCTAAATATTATGAAAACATGTTTTGGACTTTTACTTCACAGTGGGAACTTGTCGAATCCACGCGTTACTCTCAATCACATAATCCTGAATCATTTCACTTGTAAATATGATAGAAGCATGCTTATGGTCTTATTTTATAGGTACTGCACATAGCTACTAAATGTTATGTTATGGATGATGTTGCTAAAAATATTTACTCTCTTCAGGTCTAACACCTCTATAATCTCCCCTGAAAGCTCACGGACCTAGAGACAAAAGGAAAACAGAAAATAATTCTATTTTTTCCCAATTTTAGGCAATTTTTAATTTGAAAAATAGGCTTTTCTGTGCTTTAGCATACATCTGCAGTGTAAAAGACAGATGATACAGAAAATCCCATGTTGATATGAGGTTTCATTCAAATTTCAGAATTGTTTGACCGAAGCACCACATATTCAGCTAGATAGTGTATGAATTTTGTATTTTCCATAGGGTTCACAAAACATGAGCGAGAAAAAAAACCAACCTGGCTAACTTATATATTTTATTGTTTTAAATTACTGGTCTTGGCTATACTGAAGATATTAAACCAACAACAATGTCTGCTGCCCTGCTTTGAAGATCAGATGTTGGAAAAGGCTGTACAGTAACCCTATGGGAAAATTAATTGTGGTGTGAGACCTGAAGAGTAGCTAATTTTTCATCATAGTCCCACAGACGTCTTTTTTTTAAAGCCCGTTATACACCTTGATTCAATTGATTTGTGTTTTAGTTTCAAAGTAATGATTTGTCAGACAATTTCAACTAGTTGTTGGTACAGATGAAGAATGTGTTTGGCACATATTGTGTCCAGTATCATGCCCATATCAGGTATTTGATATAAATCTCATAATAACATTTTCGAGCAATTTGTGTGCATGTATGTATACTTTTTTGACAGTTGTGTATAATCATAACTCATGTGATAAATAAAAACATGATGTTTTCTGGTGTATACATGTGCATTGTGTCAGAAGACACATGTTTCTGTAAGGAAATATCACAGAGACAGCAGATATCTAATTTGATATATCTGATATCTCCCATATTGTTGATGTCTCAAATTTAAAGTTGTCAACAACTCATCTTTGTATGCCATACTGGACAGTGATCACATAAGTGATTGTTGTTGCTGCTGCTGTTGTTGTTGTTGTTGTTGTATCTTCCAACTATCAAGTTTCTGTTGGTGTTCTCCATATTTGTTACAGAGACAAATAATGTTGCTGTTCTGTTTAGGTGGAATTTCTCATTATTGTATTTCTGTTATCTAGTCGAAATAGGTGCATTTCTTGATTTTTTTATTTTTTATACCGAAACAGTTACAGTTACAGCTTCAATTATTTTTTATTCTATATGGGGTATTTATGTATTGTGTTGCATTTCCTGAAAGCAGGATTGTGTTGCATTTCCTGAAAGCAGGTGACACAGATCATGTTTGGGGAAATTTTCATGCAGATTGAGAGAAAAATGGCAGATATATTACAGAAATACTACATTTGGTGGCATTTCTTGTGTATTTTTATGTTAAAGGCACAATACCGCCAAAATTCAAGTGATACTCAGACTTTCATATCTTTTCATATACTCAGACCTAAGCTTATTTGGGGGTTAATTTGACATGTAGAATCTAAATGCATAGCTATTGACTGGTATACTTTAGACTTTTATCTTGTTACCATGGATACAGAAAGAAATGATATTTTTCCTATTAAAATTTCAGCAGTTGATCATTGAATACATATGTTTGATACCATGATATGAACTAATATTATTTTAATCATAATTATAAGATAGCAGATGACAAAAGGGGATTGTGGTAAAAATCTCATGAAGATTGAGGCACAAATGGTGTAGTTATCACACAAATGCTACATATTATGAAAACATGTTTTGGACTTTTACTTTACAGTGGGAACTTGTCGAATCCACGCGTTACTCTCAATCACATAATCCTGAATCATTTCACTTGTAAATATGATAGAAGCATGCTTATGGTCTTATTTTATAGGTACTGCACATAGCTACTAAATGTTATTTTATGGATGATGTTGCTAAAAATATTTACTCTGTTCAGGTCTAACACCTCTATTATCTCCCCTGAAAGCTCACGGACCTAGAGACAAAAGGAAAACAGAAAATAATTCTATTTTTTCCCAATTTTAGGCAATTTTTAATTTGAAAAATAGGCTTTTCTTTGCTTTAGCATACATCTGCAGTGTAAAAGACAGATGATACAGAAAATCCCATGTTGATATGAGGTTTCATTCAAATTTCAGAATTGTTTGACCGAAGCACCACATATTCAGCTAGATAGTGTATGAATTTTGTATTTTCCATAGGGTTCACAAAACATGAGCGAGAAAAAAAACCAACCTGGCTAACTTATATATTTTATTGTTTTAAATTACTGGTCTTGGCTATACTGAAGATATTAAACCAACAACAATGTCTGCTGCCCTGCTTTGAAGCTCAGATGTTGGAAAAGGCTGTACAGTAACCCTATGGGAAAATTAATTGTGGTGTGAGACCTGAAGAGTAGCTAATTTTTCATCATAGTCCCACAGACGTCTTTTTTTAAAGCCCGTTATACACCTTGATTCAATTGATTTGTGTTTTAGTTTCAAAGTAATGATTTGTCAGACAATTTCAACTAGTTGTTGGTACAGATGAAGAATGTGTTTGGCACATATTGTGTCCAGTATCATGCCCATATCAGGTATTTGATATAAATCTCATAATAACATTTTCGAGCAATTTGTGTGCATGTATGTATACTTTTTTGACAGTTGTGTATAATCATGATAACTCATGTGATAAATAAAAACATGATGTTTTCTGGTGTATACATGTGCATTGTGTCAGAAGACACATGTTTCTGTAAGGAAATATCACAGAGACAGCAGATATCTAATTTGATATATCTGATATCTCCCATATTGTTGATGTCTCAAATTTAAAGTTGTCAACAACTCATCTTTGTATGCCATACTGGACAGTGATCACATAAGTGATTGTTGTTGCTGCTGCTGTTGTTGTTGTTGTTGTTGTATCTTCCAACTATCAAGTTTCTGTTGGTGTTCTCCATATTTGTTACAGAGACAAATAATGTTGCTGTTCTGTTTAGGTGGAATTTCTCATTATTGTATTTCTGTTATCTAGTCGAAATAGGTGCATTTCTTGATTTTTTTATTTTTTATACCGAAACAGTTACAGTTACAGCTTCAATTATTTTTTATTCTATATGGGGTATTTATGTATTGTGTTGCATTTCCTGAAAGCAGGATTGTGTTGCATTTCCTGAAAGCAGGTGACACAGATCATGTTTGGGGAAATTTTCATGCAGATTGAGAGAAAAATGGCAGATATATTACAGAAATACTACATTTGGTGGCATTTCTTGTGTATTTTTATGTTAAAGGCACAATACCGCCAAAATTCAAGTGATACTCAGACTTTCATATCTTTTCATATACTCAGACCTAAGCTTATTTGGGGGTTAATTTGACATGTAGAATCTAAATGCATAGCTATTGACTGGTATACTTTAGACTTTTATCTTGTTACCATGGATACAGAAAGAAATGATATTTTTCCTATTAAAATTTCAGCAGTTGATCATTGAATACATATGTTTGATACAATGATATGAACTAATATTATTTTAATCATAATTATAAGATAGCAGATGACAAAAGGGGATTGTGGTAAAAATCTCATGAAGATTGAGGCACAAATGGTGTAGTTATCACACAAATGCTACATATTATGAAAACATGTTTTGGACTTTTACTTTACAGTGGGAACTTGTCGAATCCACGCGTTACTCTCAATCACATAATCCTGAATCATTTCACTTGTAAATATGATAGAAGCATGCTTATGGTCTTATTTTATAGGTACTGCACATAGCTACTAAATGTTATGTTATGGATGATGTTGCTAAAAATATTTACTCTCTTCAGGTCTAACACCTCTATTATCTCCCCTGAAAGCTCACGGACCTAGAGACAAAAGGAAAACAGAAAATAATTCTATTTTTTCCCAATTTTAGGCAATTTTTAATTTGAAAAATAGGCTTTTCTTTGCTTTAGCATACATCTGCAGTGTAAAAGACAGATGATACAGAAAATCCCATGTTGATATGAGGTTTCATTCAAATTTCAGAATTGTTTGACCGAAGCACCACATATTCAGCTAGATAGTGTATGAATTTTGTATTTTCCATAGGGTTCACAAAACATGAGCGAGAAAAAAAACCAACCTGGCTAACTTATATATTTTATTGTTTTAAATTACTGGTCTTGGCTATACTGAAGATATTAAACCAACAACAATGTCTGCTGCCCTGCTTTGAAGATCAGATGTTGGAAAAGGCTGTACAGTAACCCTATGGGAAAATTAATTGTGGTGTGAGACCTGAAGAGTAGCTAATTTTTCATCATAGTCCCACAGACGTCTTTTTTTTAAAGCCCGTTATACACCTTGATTCAATTGATTTGTGTTTTAGTTTCAAAGTAATGATTTGTCAGACAATTTCAACTAGTTGTTGGTACAGATGAAGAATGTGTTTGGCACATATTGTGTCCAGTATCATGCCCATATCAGGTATTTGATATAAATCTCATAATAACATTTTCGAGCAATTTGTGTGCATGTATGTATACTTTTTTGACAGTTGTGTATAATCATAACTCATGTGATAAATAAAAACATGATGTTTTCTGGTGTATACATGTGCATTGTGTCAGAAGACACATGTTTCTGTAAGGAAATATCACAGAGACAGCAGATATCTAATTTGATATATCTGATATCTCCCATATTGTTGATGTCTCAAATTTAAAGTTGTCAACAACTCATCTTTGTATGCCATACTGGACAGTGATCACATAAGTGATTGTTGTTGCTGCTGCTGTTGTTGTTGTTGTTGTTGTATCTTCCAACTATCAAGTTTCTGTTGGTGTTCTCCATATTTGTTACAGAGACAAATAATGTTGCTGTTCTGTTTAGGTGGAATTTCTCATTATTGTATTTCTGTTATCTAGTCGAAATAGGTGCATTTCTTTATTTTTTTATTTTTTTACCGAAACAGTTACAGTTACAGCTTCAATTATTTTTTATTCTATATGGGGTATTTATGTATTGTGTTGCATTTCCTGAAAGCAGGATTGTGTTGCATTTCCTGAAAGCAGGTGACACAGATCATGTTTGGGGAAATTTTCATGCAGATTGAGAGAAAAATGGCAGATATATTACAGAAATACTACATTTGGTGGCATTTCTTGTGTATTTTTATGTTAAAGGCACAATACCGCCAAAATTCAAGTGATACTCAGACTTTCATATCTTTTCATATACTCAGACCTAAGCTTATTTGGGGGTTAATTTGACATGTAGAATCTAAATGCATAGCTATTGACTGGTATACTTTAGACTTTTATCTTGTTACCATGGATACAGAAAGAAATGATATTTTTCCTATTAAAATTTCAGCAGTTGATCATTGAATACATATGTTTGATACCATGATATGAACTAATATTATTTTAATCATAATTATAAGATAGCAGATGACAAAAGGGGATTGTGGTAAAAATCTCATGAAGATTGAGGCACAAATGGTGTAGTTATCACACAAATGCTACATATTATGAAAACATGTTTTGGACTTTTACTTCACAGTGGGAACTTGTCGAATCCACGCGTTACTCTCAATCACATAATCCTGAATCATTTCACTTGTAAATATGATAGAAGCATGCTTATGGTCTTATTTTATAGGTACTGCACATAGCTACTAAATGTTATGTTATGGATGATGTTGCTAAAAATATTTACTCTCTTCAGGTCTAACACCTCTATTATCTCCCCTGAAAGCTCACGGACCTAGAGACAAAAGGAAAACAGAAAATAATTCTATTTTTTCCCAATTTTAGGCAATTTTTAATTTGAAAAATAGGCTTTTCTTTGCTTTAGCATACATCTGCAGTGTAAAAGACAGATGATACAGAAAATCCCATGTTGATATGAGGTTTCATTCAAATTTCAGAATTGTTTGACCGAAGCACCACATATTCAGCTAGATAGTGTATGAATTTTGTATTTTCCATAGGGTTCACAAAACATGAGCGAGAAAAAATACCAACCTGGCTAACTTATATATTTTATTGTTTTAAATTACTGGTCTTGGCTATACTGAAGATATTAAACCAACAACAATGTCTGCTGCCCTGCTTTGAAGCTCAGATGTTGGAAAAGGCTGTACAGTAACCCTATGGGAAAATTAATTGTGGTGTGAGACCTAATGAGAACAGGCCCTAAGTTGTTATCATCATCATTGCGGCATGCACCACTATAACTAATGAGAATGGGCCCCAAGTTGTTATCATCATCATTGCGGCATGCACCACTATAACTAATGAGAATGGGCCCCAAGTTGTTATCATCATCATTGCGGCATGCACCACTATAACTAATGAGAATGGGCCCCAAGTTGTTTTCATCATCATTGTGGCATGCACCACTATAACTAATGAGAATGGGCCCCAAGTTGTTATCATCATCATTGCGGCATGCACCAATATAACTAATGAGAATGGGCCCCAAGTTGTTATCATCATCATTGTGGCATGCACCACTATAACTAATGAGAACGGGCCCCAAGTTCACAAACAGACTTGACATATTTATGCTCAAGCTCAAAACAGACATTTTTTTTAATCATATTTATTGTCTTGGAATTGCTTGAAACTTAACACAAATAGAGATGAGCAATAATTACAACTGTCCTGAAAGTTTCCTGATGTAAAACATTGATTAAAAAAAATGTTATAGCAAAGAGAAATATTTGAGTTTTAAGCTTTAGTTTGAAATGGGACCTAAGTTTGTTCGTGAACTTGGGGCCTGAACCTGGAGAATTGAAACAAGAAGTACAGTCATGTTAAGGCTGTCACATATTAGTGGTATGCACTGTACACCAGGACTTGGTGTTTATGCAAATGTACCAATTTTTAGCTCGACTGGCTTATGCCGTGGTGCGGAGTCCGTCGTCCGTCCGTCTGTCCGTCTGTCTGTCCGTCTGTCTGTCGGTCTGTCCGTAAACTTTTATTTGTAGCGACATCTCTGAAACTACAGGCTGGATATTCATGAAACTTTACAGAAATGTTGCCCATGAAGTCTAGTTGATCCTAGCAAAAATTCATGTTGATGTAAAATCCAAGATGGCCGCCAAAGCTAAAAATAGATTTTTAAAATAGAAGTTTGTAGCGACTACTTCTTGAAAACTATAAGTGATATTGATATGGGACTTTTTCTAAAATGATCAGCATGACATGATGTTGGTCCTTGTCAAAAATCATTTTGATTCGACGTTAAACATGGCTGCGGCCATCTTTGTTTACATAGAGTTATATAATGAAAACTTGTAGCGACTACTCCTCTGAAACTACTTGACGGATTTTCATGAAACTTCACAGGAATGTTGCTCTTAATGTCTAATTGATCCTAGCAAAATTTCAGATCGGCCAGAAATTCAAGATGGCCGCCATGGCTAAAAATAGATTTTTAAAAAATAAGTTTGTAGCGACTACTTCTTGAAAACTATAAGTGATATTGATATGGGACTTTTTCTAAAATGATCAGCATGACATAATGGTTATCCGAGCAAACATTATTTTGATTCGACGTTAAACATGGCTGCCAGTGGCCATCTTTGTTTACATAGAGTTATATAACGAAAACTTGTAGCGACTACTCCTCTGAAACTACTTGTTGCTCTTGATGTCTATTTGATCCTAGCAAAATTTCAGGTCGGCCGGAAATTCAAGATGGCCGCCACGGCTAAAAATATATTTTCAAAATACAAGTTTGTAGCGACTACTTCCTGAAATCAAAATCAATCAGTAGAGCTTCAAGGTCATTGACCTCTTGTTTTCTATGTTTTGGATATAGACCTTTATTCATATCTTCAAAACCCTATGTCTACATGCAGCCCCTACATATGTTTACATATTTGCTATAGTCCTTAAACATCTGTTTACACATTTGCATTATAATAGCCATGTTCACATGCTTTGGGTATAGCCCCTAAATGTACAAGTGCATATAAAACCTTAAACCTGTATGTATTACTTCATGTATTCCAGCCTCATTAACAACGTTACTAGACCAGCTGGTGGAGCTACACCAATCATAGATGGGTCCGGACAGACTGGTACGCGAGGCAGCACAAGGCCATATAGATGTCGTCAAGGATATCATCATACATGTGATACCTCACGGCGTGAGATGAAATCTCACGGAATTCTAACCCTCCTCCCGGCCCCACGGAATTGTGTGAAAAACTCCCGTAAAATTGCTAAAATCGATTTTTCGAAAATCATCGGTCTATTACCTGCCAACTTGATGTTATTGTCTCGCGATTCGCGAGACCGTCACGTGACATTCCTAGATTTGACCTGGATCAATAGCCGGGGGGAAAGTGGGTGAAACTGTTATTTGCAAACAGTTTATTGGCTTAATTGATCTTACCAAAGGATTAGCAGCACACTTATGAAGTCTTTAATGATGTAATTAAACAGGTTAGATACCACTTGAAACAAATTGCCGGCGTCATTTATTTACAAGGTTGTTAAAGTGAATAGCGAAAACGAAAGTAGACTTTGTCAACTTGAAATTGATGAGTATGTATGATTTAATTAAACACAATTGAATTGTGGGGAATAGGGGTGGGTATCTGAAATAAATCGATCAAGATGGGGTCTCAAACATTTTTAATCAAGATGGGGTGTTTTTCAAGTTAAAAAAAACATTTTTTTCTCGAATCAATACTCGCTGATAAGCAGAAATAGAATGAATTCAAGAATGACAACTCCTACGAAATTTCGTACTTCGTACTCAATTAGATTCGTACTATTGTATATCGAACTCCATTTGATTCATACTATCGGTTATTTTCCAGAGTGGAAGTTAGTATGCAGCCAGCCGCGCAGCCGTCTTTTGCACGGCCGTTTTTGAAAAATCGCAGCCAATATTTGGTGGAGTGGGTGGGGTAAAAAAATGAAATATTTTTTAGTTTTTTTTAAACTCTTACTTTCTCAATATTTTTATGTTTTGTAAGTACGAAAATATAACAACAAACTTTAAAGGGACACTGTCTGTAAGTATTAAAGTAGATTATTGAGCATAACCAAACAACAGCGAAATGAACAGCGAACATGTTTATCATTGGTTATTAATTAAATATTGTTTGAAAACTGTTTTTACTCATTCTTGTTATCTCCCCTGACATAAATGAAGAAACTTGTTTAAAAGTGTATTTTTAGGTATTCGTTTATGGAATTTGGGTATGAAATACTGCTCGCGCGCTAAAAATAGTCCGCGAAAAAACCTCCCAGATTTTTGCATGAATCTCCCTTAAAAAAATCACTAAACTCCCAGATTGAGGTCCTGAAAGTATCACATGTATGTATCACACTCAAGTATCTGGATAAGGTGAAACAAACATACTGCTGGTCTAGATATAGTTTACTGTTGGAAACAAAAAAAAGAAATTTATCATTGGCTTAAAAACAGTCATATCATCAAATCAGCTTACGATACATAGTTCCATGGCCATGTACTCCATAGTCCACCCTCTATTGTCCATTGGTCAAGCTCCTATAAACGTTGGCCATGTACTCCATCGTCCACCCTCTATTGTCCACAATGGTCAAGCTCCTACAAACACAGGTGTTAGTACCTATTGTACTTTTAATTGGCTCTGACAAATATATGGTGGTAAAAAGCTTGATTGACAATTCAGAAATATGTACAGTATTTTTTTTTAACTGCTTTTGCTTTCTTTAAAACTTGATCGCTTGTTTAGTTTAAATATATTTCTTTTTACATCGATTGCAAAACAAGTTTGACTTATATTAATCACGCTTCATGGCTTCCTGTGTAGAACCTGTACTAAGTGATGTGGATTAATTATCTTGCTCAAGGATAAATAAAGCATCGTTGAGGATCGAATCCACAATTTTTTTATCTGGAGTCCCGACGCTGTACCATTGTTCTGCACACTCTGCTAAATCGCTTGTTTTGTTATAGACGTGACAATCATGTTTATATTTGAACTGTTCCAGGTTGATCAGAAGAGTTCTGGGAAGACGGCGCTGCAGGTCGCGAGTCATCAAGGTCACAGGGAGATAGTTCAGCTGCTGTTGTCTGCTGGCGCTAATCTTGAGCTACAAGATGAAGATGGAGACACTGCCTTACATTACTCCTCATTTGGGTATGTTTGTTTCCATTTGGATATGTTTGTTCCTTTTGGGTATACTTTGTGTCCTTTTGGGTATGTGCTGTGTATTTCCTTTTAGATATGTGTTGTGTCCTTTTGAATATGTGCTGTGTGTCCTTTTGGATATGTGTTGTGTCCTTTTGGGTATGCTTGTTTCCTTTTGTGTGTATTTAGAATCATTTGGTTGTTTATTTGATGGACTGCCAGTGCTAATCTTGGAACAAAACGACCAAGATAAGGACACCTATGTATATAAGTTTTAAAACTGCCTAATTGTAGGTACTTGATTACAATATGTGTGGCCATCATTGACTTCCTGTTTTCACACATTTAATTTGGAACTTTCTTTCCTATGGCTCAACTTATTTAAAGAATGATTATGGGTAACCGAGGTCAGCAATTCAAAAGTCAAGGTCCCCATTAGTAATTTACTAAACATAGGGACATTTCATATCTGCGTATTTCAAGTGGAAGAAGCCTATTATTTTATGATATCAAATTGTGACGGAATAACATATACCACGCTTTCTGGAATATTTTACATTGTAACATATTCCATTTGCAGCCTAAAAGACTTAAACTAACACATCCCAACAATTTATTCATAAAACTGACCACACAGTGGCCTTTGAAGATTACTATATGTTTGGCAAGAATGGTCACAGCCTTAAAATGCATCGAATGGAAACGGAATCTCAGCGGCCTGACAATCAATACGTTCATCCCCCAGTTGCCCCAGGTATGCCAATAAACAATTGCGGCACATAGGCCTTACGCGACAGTTGTTTATGTCCCAGACTGTTTGTTTAGCTTTATAAATGCGGCCCCTTGGCCATGCTGAAATTTATGCGGCCCTTTTGCCATGCTGTAAATAATGCGGCTCTTTTGCCATGCGGCAAAGTTTCTTGCCACTGTAATCTGTTGCGGCAAAGCTTTTGCCCTAATGCGGCTTATGGCCCTATAACAATGCGGCACTTTGGCCATGCGGCAATATTTCATGCCAGTAATTTTCTTGCGGTATAACTTGCCCTAACTAATGTGGCTTACGCCCTTGACAATGCGGCACTATTTCTTGCCAGTAATTTCTGAATGTGGGTTATTCGCTGCGGCAGTACCTTCCCCTGCTATCTTGAGATTAGTAAAAATTCGCTCTTAAGGAAGAGCAAGTTCCCAGAATAATTGGGATCTAGCCAGTTAGAGTGAATTTTTTAATTTGCGGCGAAACATCTACAGCCTGACAATTAGGAAGCCCAGTTCTACTGGAATCCAAAATTATTAAATATAATTAATCCCAAAGAAGTTAATTATGTGTGGCTATATAAAGGCACAAGCTAAAACCGTATACAGGAGTCATAATAAAGGTGTAATTTCAGCTGTTGGAGAGAGGACATAATAAATGTGTAATTCCAGCTGTTGGAGATTAGACATAATAAATGTGTAATTCCAGCTGTTGGAGAGTAGACATAATAAAGGTGTAATTTCATCTGTTGCGGAGAGGACATAATAAAGGTGTAATTTCAGCTGTTGGAGAGTGGACATAATAAAGGTGTAATTTCAGCTGTTGCAGAGAGGACATAAAAAAGGTTATTCTGAAACAACATAGGAGACTAATTCCAGCTGTTGCAGAGAGGACATAATAAAGGTCATTCTGAAACAACATAGGAGGAGTAATTCCAGCTGTTGCAGAGTGGACATAATAAAGGTGTAATTCCAGCTGTTGCAGAGTGGACATAATAAAGGTCATTCTGAAACAACATAGGAGGAGTAATTTCAGCTGTTGCAGAGTGGACATAATAAAGGTGTTATTTCAGCTGTTGCAGAGAGGACGTAATTTCAGCTGTTGCAGAGTGGACATAATAAAGGTGTAATTTCAGCTGTTGCAGAGTGGACATAATAAAGGTGTAATTTCATCTGTTGCAGAGAGGACATAATAAAGGTTATTCTGAAACAACATAGGAGGAGTAATTCCAACTGTTGCAGAGTGGACATAATAAAGGTGTAATTTCAGCTGTTGCAGAGAGGACATAATAAAGGTGTAATTTCAGCTGTTGCAGAGTGGACATAATAAAGGTGTAATTTCAGCTGTTGCAGAGAGGATATTATATAGATGTAATTTCATTTGTTGCAGAGAGGACGTAATAAAAGTTATTCTGAAACAACATAGGAGGAGTAATTCCAGCTTTTGCAGAGTGGACATAATACTGTTTACACTGTTTATACTGTAGTCGAAGCCGGTGTAAACCAACAGGTTTCTTAGGCCCTTTTAGAAATGGTTGTTTTCCCAGTGTGGTTATGATTTTTTTCTTTCCATAGTGAAAGACTAAAGGTGTAATTTCAGCTGTTGCAGAGATGACATAATAAAGGTTATTCTGAAACAACATAGGAGGATAATTCCAGCTGTTGCAGAGTGGACATAATAAAGGTCATTTTGAAACAACATAGGAGGAGTAATTCCAGCTGTTGCAGAGAGGACATAATAAAGGTGTAATTCCAGCTGTTGCAGAGTGGACATAATAAAGGTGTAATTCCAGCTGTTGCAGAGAGGACATAATAAAGGTGTAATTTCAGCTGTTGCAGAGTGGACATAATAAAGGTGTAATTTTAGCTGTTGCAGAGAGGACATAATAAAGGTGTAATTCCAGCTGTTGCAGAGAGGACATAATAAAGGTGTAATTTCAGCTGTTGCAGAGAGGACATAATATAGGTGTAATTCCAGCTGTTGCCGAGTGGACATAATAAAGGTTATTCTTAAATAATAGGCTTCTTCCACTTGAATTACGCAGAAATTAAATGTCCCTATGTTTATTAAATTACAGGGATGATCAGTACCAAGACTAGTTGCGCATAAAGTCGCCGTATTTTGGCAGAGTTATGGTCCAAACAAGTTCTCCTGAACCCCTGGCCAGATTACAATGAAACTTGGCAAGAAAGATCAGTACCAAGCATAATTGCGCATATTGCGCCGTGTTCTGGTTGAATGATTTTTGGCGGAGTTATGGTCCTTTAAAGATTTTAATACACATTTGTGTCTAGACTAGTTCTCCTGATCCCCTGGCCGGATTTCAACGAAACTTGGTAGGGTTGATCGTAGCCAAGCCTAGTTGTGCATATCACCCTCGTGTTTCAGTTTAATGATTTTTGGCGGAGTTGTGGCCCTTTAAAGGTTTTAATACACAAACTTTCTCTGGACCAGTTCTCCTGAACCCCAGTCTAGTTGCGCATGTCGGCGCATTGTTTGTATGATTTTTGGCCGAGTTATTGCCCTTTAATTCAAAAGCTTTGTCTGGACTAGTTCTCCTTAACCTCTTGCCGGATTTCAAAGAAACTTGGCAGGCAAAATCAGTACCAAGCCTAGTTGCGCATGTCGGCGCATTCTGGTTGTATGATTTTTGGCAGAGTTATTGCCCTTTAATACAAAAACTTTGGACTAGTTCTCCTTAACCTCTTGCTGGATTTCAAAGAAACTTGGCAAGCAAAATCAGTACCAAGCCTTGTTGAGCATATCATCATCATGTTACGCTTGAGTGATTTTTGGCGGAGTTATGGTCCTTTAAAGATTTATATACACATTTGTGTCCGAACTAGTTGTCCTGATCACCTGGCCGGATTTCAACGAAACCTGGTAGAGATGATCGTTGCCAAGCCTAGTTGCGCATATCAGTTGTATGATTTCCCAGTTGGGGAGACATCTGTTTTTACTAAAAACAATCTCCAGTTTTAAAGTGTTAATTTTTCTGTACCAAAATAAAAACATTCTTTTGTAGCTCAGTGGATAAGCCCTTGGCTTTAGAGCTACAAACCACTGCCTCGCATGTCGGAGGCATATCTGATGGGAAACTTCATCCTTCATCTCATCTCCCGCTGCACCAGTATAATGTAATATGATATGTCAACTGGACTTAAAACCCCATTCCTTATTTACTTCAGGAATCAGAGTGAGGTTATGGAACTGCTGCTTCAGAAAGGTGCTACGATCAATGCCCTTAATGCCGGGGAATGTAGCACGCTACACGTGGCCGTCAACAAACAACAACTCGACTGTGTTAAAGTACTGCTGAAACACGGAGCTGATGTCAATATACAGGTAAGTGTAAACAACATCTAGCCTGTCAAAGTCCTGCTGGAACACGGAGCTGATGTTAATAGTACTGACCTTGATATTGCATTGATTTAATTAACAAAAATCGCTTACTACCCATAAACGGGTTTTCACCCTGAAAATTATAGTGATGACTGATCGCCATTAGTACAATAGTATACAGGTAAAGGTTATGATTTTATGCAGTTAACACCTAGGATAAAAACATAAGTATGTGTTACAATTTGTACGAATGCTACTTAGCTTTCATGGTGCTCGCGTCGGGTCGGCATCTGTGAACCTTTATAGCTGCGAACATGTTTCCTGTCGATCAACCGTGAAAGAAAGTAGCTGCAAACATCTCCAGGTTTACAGTATATTGATGCTTTTATGAGATACTGTCCTTTGAATCTTTCACAATGTTGTGGTCTATAAGCAACATCTCAACTGTTAAACTCTCATTAAAATGCAGCCCTAATGCTTATATCTGTTGGTTTGTACCATCCTTTGAAATTGAATACCATAAAAGACACTATCCTTTAGAATTTCAAATAGTTATATCCCTTGAGTCGTTTTATTTGTTGTGGTGAATAAACACAGCAGTTGCAAAATACCCTTGTATGATGCATTCTTCATTTTTTTTAGCGTCAAAACTGCCCGAATTGAAAACATAGTTCTTGAGCTGGCTGTAGACCCCCCTCCCCCACAAGGGGGAATTTTGTAGGGTATGATTTTCTGAAAGAACATACATTAAGCTTCAAAATGAGACATGTGTGTCATCTGAGCGTTGGGGCTTTAGTGAGTTTTGGGGGAAAACGTTGCGTTTTTAGACGAAAATCGCAAAAATCTGGAATTATTTTTTAGAAAAAGAATGGAATATATTAGAACCAATTTGAATTGATGGAATCTTTCTCAGAATGCATCTCTACATGTCCCACAATATAATTTATGGATCCGATACTTAAATGTTGAGATTTTGGGTAAAAATGATAAAAAATTGAATAAAATTGCTGATTTCTGTAATACATTGGGGGTATTTAACTAAAAATTAAAAATATATGTAATACAATAGAAAAAAGAAATATTGTAACCTTTTTGGGCAGGGTAAGGCCCAGTGATTAAATAGAAAAAAGTTCCGAACCGCATGATGTTTGGAAATGCCTTAATTTTGGGGCGAAAAATGTGTATTTTTGTCAAAAATCGCCGGAATCTGGAATTGATTTTTAAAATTAGTTTGAACATAAACTTGTCAAATTGAAGCAATAGAATGTTGCACAGCATACATATTCAAGTTTTTCCTGGCATCATATTTAACATAGGTGCTCAAATATTGGCATTTTAGGGCAAAATGTTGGAAAAAATGACAAAATTCACTGATTTCTGTAATCCATTGGGGTATTGGGTTAAAAGTTAGAAAAAAATATTTAATACAATAAAATAAAGACATATTGTAACATTTTGGATAGACAAAGGTCCAATAATTAAGTAGAAAAAAGTCCTGAACCATATGATGCTTAAAATATTGCCTTAATTTTCAGGCGAAAAATGTGTATTTCCGTCAAAAATCGACGGAATCAGAAATTATCTTTTGAAAATAGTTTGAAAATAAACTTATCAAATTGAAGCAATTCAATGTTGCACACTATACACTTCCAAATCATTGATTGTATCAGATATAACATATATGCTCAAGTATTTATATTTTTGGGCAAAATGTTGAAAAAATGACTAAAATCGCTGATTTCTGTAATGCATTAAGGTATTGAGAAAAAATTAAAAGTGCATAGAAAGAACGAATTTTTTTTTAATAACATTTCTACAGTCCAATGTGCAATAATATACTACTCCAAGACCTTTGCCGAGGCTAGACACCGTTCCCGTTGAGTCACAAAACCTGTGTGTCGGCCCAGCCACCGTCGGCTGTGGGTCGCTCAAGGCTATTTCTCTCTACCGTATTTTACCTTGTATAATACGCACCCGTGTATAATACGCACCCCCTTCTCAGAGGTCAAATCTGGGGTAAAAAAGTTGTTTCCGAGTATAATACGCATCAAAATATTAGTTTTCCTAGATGAACCATTCAACGAAAATAAAAGGTTAAAAAAAAAAAAATAAAAAAAAATCACGATCGAGAAAATTAGCGTACGAAAGTAAATATAATTACTTATATCATTAATTGCCAATCTTCAGGGGAGTACCTATCTTGTATCATCTCATCAAAGAGCCAATTATAATGCCGCAGATAACCAGTGCTTATCATAAGTGTAGCACAACTGTAACGCGTGATCAGTTACCTCTACCCCGTGGCTAAATCTGGTAAAGGTCACACGGCATGTCAAAGTGCATCCTCAGAAATTGTCCCTACTTACGGCGACTTCAAAGGATTATAGAAATGGAATAACACACTGTATCCCGTGTTTATGATGTGTCGTACTGCAGCCGAGGTGCGATTTTGTTTGACCCAATTATCAATCATCAAATGTGTACCGGTAAGCATGTTTTCACAAGCATTATTGAATAATAGCCATTTCAAAGTAGGGTGATTCTACCTTTCTACGCCGTCTAAAATATATGTCTTTCAAAATAAAGCAAAAACTTCATTAATTTTTTATAAAATATTAAATAAAATCCTATAAATATTAGAATAGAATAGAACTGTAACAATACTCCATGTACCAGTCTTAAGTCTAAACAGCTGGAAGTCACGTGATATTACGTCAAGCGATATAAACAACAAAATGGAGGGACGATTTTTCTCACAATTTATTGAAGTTTTACAACAAACATGCAAACATTTATACAAAAGCAAGCATCATAATACACTTTATTCATTTATAATTCGAATTAAGTCAATATATTACTTAAATGAAGCGAGTAAATTACTTAAAAATTGTGTGTTATCGGTATTCAAGGTTTTTCTTCCCAGTGCCAGACATCGATTTTCTGCAAGAAAAAAAAAAGTTCTTTTTATTGTTTCCTTATATTGTACGCACCCCCCTTTAGGAAACCGTAAAAGTGGTCAAAAAACTGCGTACTATACAAGGTAAAATACGGTATATAACTATACTGTATATAGCTTTAGTTGCCATGTTCGAGACCCGAACTCGGGGAAGCCTTCCCCCTGATATAACCTAGGGACTGAGTGCCACGCGTAGTGAAGACCGTTGCGGATGGCTGACCACCGTTCCCGTTGTGTCACAAAACCTGTGGGTTGGCCCAGCGGCCGTCGGCTGAGGTTCGTTCAATTCTATTTACTATATAGCTCTAGGTGGCATGTTCGAGACCCGAACTCAGGTAGCCTTCCCCCTACAACCTAGGGACTGAGTGCCAGGCGTAGCGAGGACCATTGCCGATAGCTGGCCACTGGTCCCGTTGTGTCACAAAATATTTGGGTCGGCCGAGCGGCTATCGGCCGAAGGTCGTTCACCGCTATTTCCCTCTATATAACTGTAGATAGCTCTATGTGCCATGTTCGAGATTCGAACTCAGGAAGCCCTCACCCTGATAAGGCCTAGGGAACGAGTACCACGCATAGCGGGGACCTTTGCCGACGGCTGGTCTCCGGTCCCGTTGTGTCACAAAATATGTGGATAGGTCCAGCGGCCATCGGCCGAGGGTCGCTCAACGCTCTTTCCCTCTATACATATATAACTATACTGTATAAAGCTCTAGGTGAGTTAGTCGGGTAGCCTGCCCCCTGATACAGCCTAGCGATTGAATGTTACGCGTTGCCGGGACCTTTGCCGACAGCTGCCCACTACTCCTGTTGTGTCGCCCAATATGTAAGTCGGCCCAGCGGCCATCGGCCGAAGTTCGTTCAACGCTATATCCTTCTATATAACTGTATATAGCTCTTTGTGCCATGCTCGAGACTCGAACTCTGGTAGCCTTTCCCCTAATATGGACTAGCGACGGAGTGCCACATGTACTGGGGACCTTTGCCATCGGCTGGTCACCGGTCCCGTTGTGTCGCAAAATATATGGGTCGGCCCAGTGGCCGTACGCAGAGGGTCGCTCAACGCTATTTCCCTCTATATAACTGTAGATAGCTCTATGTGCCATGTTCGAGATTCGAACTCAGGTAGCCCTCACCCTGATAAGGCCTAGGGAACGAGTACCACACATAGCGGGGACCTTTGCCGACGGCTGGTCTCCGGTCCCGTTGTGTCACAAAATATGTGGATAGGTCCAGCGGCCATCGGCCGAGGGTCGCTCAACGCTCTTTCCC